>SNQJ01S0048684.1:0-48372 GCA_010110895.2 Picea sitchensis
GAATACGCACTTGAGGGGGTTCAAGAAGATGTTGTACTGACGACACCATTGGAAGATGATCTGTAAATCATCAAGATGTTGGGTGCGTTTCTTGGATCGAGTTGTGAGGTCGTCCAGGTATGCAAGGATGATATGAGCTAGATAATGAAAAATGTATGTCATAGCCCATTGGAAAGTTGTGTCAGTGTTTTTGAGGCCAAAAGGCATGACACGATATGAAAAAGTACCCCAAGTGGTGGTGAATGCGGTTTTGTATTGATCGGCTGGGTGGATTTAGATTTGGTTATAGCTAGAGAAATTGTCCATGAAGGATAAAGCCTCGTGGCATGCGCAATCATCGATAATTTGATCGATGAAAGGCATTGGAAAGTTGTCTTTGGGACAGGCGTGATTGAGATCACGAAATTCTGTGCATACACGGATAGTGCCCTGTTTTTTGTTAACGGGTACAGGGTTGGAAACCCATGAGGTATAGGCAATGGGGTAGATGAACCCTGCAGCATGTAATTTGTCAATCTCGATTTTGATAGCCACTGCTTTGGATGGGTGTAGTGGTCATTGTTTTTGGCGAACCGGTGTGATATCAGGCCAGGTATCTATGCGATGTTCGACAATAGAGGGATCGAGGCCAGGCATCTCAGTGTATGACCAGGCGAAAATATCTCGGTATTCTTTAAAGAGGGCTTTGTAGGCGGTGATTTCTTGAGGAGTGCATGCAGCGCCAATGGTGATTTCCTCGACGACTCCATTTTTTATGGAAATATCGATTTTGATGGTGGGGGAGATGTTGGCCATATTGTCTTCTTCAAAAGCATTAGGGGCAAGGATGGGGTTGTTGAACCAATCGATATGCCCTGATGGTATAAAATCTTTGGTTTCGACTGCGTACATGGGGTGTTGGTTAGGAGGCATGAAGGCTTCCAGTGAAAGAAAGAGCGCTCTATGGTGTAGCGCACCCCATGGGTAGTCGAGGTTAGTTAATTCCTTGAGTATGTCCTCGTCACAGTGGAATTGACGGGAATACAAGGGATCTAAAAGAGTGATATTGGTGATGGTCATCGTGTGGTTATCTTCTGGAGGTGAAAAAGCAGGAGGGAGGATGCAATGAGACTGAAATGGTTCGCTTGACATAAACCAAATATCGAGATACTGAGGATTATTAGTGGTAGTTGGGTGTAAAATTTTCGTGGGGAAATGAACAAGAGAATTGGGGGGTTTCGGGGGTAAATCCTCATATAAGTCATCCAAGAACCACGGAGGAATAGGGAGTGCTTCTGGTTCAGGAGAAATAATTTGAAGAACCTCTAGTGATGGGGTAAGGTTGACCATTGATTCTATATGGGGTGCAGAGGTTTGAATCAGGGTCATTTGGCATTGCCTGTATTCAATGATCATAGGACATTGATATGTAAAATGATCTAAGGATTTGCATATAGAGAAAGGGAATCTCATGCATTCGTTGACTGAAGTCGTGACATAATGGATGTCAGTGATGTTTAGTGGGGATGATGTAGCTGGATTGGGTTTGTACTGGAAGCTTTGGCGCACTACTACTAATGTTTGTCAGAATTGAGGTAGCGTTGGGCAATGGTGTGTATAATGGCCATATTTTGAACATATGGCACAAGCAAATTTGGTACGCAGTCCTTTGCTACTTGTGTTCTGTGAGATAGCGGAAATACTAGAGGAAGCGATGAGCGGTGATGATGTTTGATTGAGTTGAATTAGGTTACGTAACTCGAGTAGAGATGGGAATTTGTTGGTTGGGTGTCCCTCTTTCTCACATAGCGTGCAAGGAGGTTGAACGCGTGGGGGAAGTGGAGTTGCGGGCTCCTTCCTCTTTCGCTTGCCCCCAGTTGTGGCAGGGAGCTTAGTGAGTGGAGGTGTAGGGGGTATGGTGGGAGTGAGTATGGGAATCTGAATTGGGATTCCTTCTATTTGGGGGGGAAGGGATGGTTGAGGAACCATCTATGGTGGATGTAAATACCAAACTGGGATTTCCAGCACCATATTAGGGAGAGTAAGCATTGCGGCTACTTGGAAATCTTGTACGCCTGGTGGAGGGTAAAAGAAGGGGATTTGAGTAATGGCTTGGGGAACTGTCTCCCAAACTGGGATATGGCCTTGGGGTGAGGTGAAATCGTGAACTAGTGGAGTCGACGAGTCCGTAGGAGGCTCGTGAGGGAGGGGTTCTACGACTAGTGGGACGTCAGATATGAGAGAAGCCTCCCTAGGAGGAAGGGTATCCTCAATGTCAGTTCCTTTGAACGATACGACACATACTTGATTGGAAGGATGAAGGAGCAGTGGTGCGCCATGGTAAGTTCCTAACAATGATGGGTCTTTGAAAATTCTGGGCCCCATTTCGATGAGTGGGTATGTTTCAGGATGAGTGTGGACAAGAGGGAGAATGTTATCGATGTTGGTAGAAGGGTTAGGCTCGTAATGTGAAACTTGGTCAATTGTAATGATCTTTTCGTTGTGGGGGAACATCATGGTTCGAAAGACGGAAGAGGCAAACTGCCTTCATAGCGTACATGTAGCTACGACCGAACAAGATGTTGTAATCGAGTGGGGCGTTGATAACTTCAATGTCAATGAGAATGCTCTTGCCCCCGAGTTCTACAGGGAAATTTTGGAAGAGCCCTTCAGGAGAAGATGGTCATCTGTCATAAGCTCTTAAGGTAATGGCAGATGGTATGAGTACGGGGGAACCAAGTTTCTTCCATACCAACTTGGACATGATGCATGTGGATGCGTCTTCATCGATGATGCACCGATGAACTGTAATATTCCAAATTTTAACGGGGATTTGAAAAGCGATGAGAGCAGGGAGTCGAGGTTCTCGGTTGTCGAGATCAAATGTGATGAGTTGAGTATCCGCAGTTTCAACTGCCCCCAAGGCGGAAAGTAATGTGAAGACATTGTTGTTTGGTGGTTTCTTCTTTGCACAAACTACGTCGTCGACGCCACTCGTGAATGTGATCAGCGATATGTGTTGTTGAGGTTTGTTTAAAATTAGAAATTAGTTCAAGACCATTGTCATGGCGGATTGGTAATTGGAAGAAGGTCAAAAATGTTTTGGCCAAGGACTCGAAAGTCGCATGGGACCCCGATTTTTCATCTACATACCATTTGGTTGATGGGTCAGTGAGTGTGCGTTGAAATAATCGTAGTCTGATGGAATCATCCATAATGTTGTTGGAAGAGCACCATAAGTGGAAAGTCATGACGTGGTTGGCAGGATCATCTCCTGTCTTTCCTTCAAATTTGGGGATATCTAAAGGCAGTTTGGTAGGCATTGCAGGTCATGTGGGGTCATGCAATATAAGATAATTTGTGAGTTTTCTTAGATCTAGTATGTTGAGAGAGGCTAGGTATGGCATCTGGAGTGGTGGAAAATGATTGGTTCCATCCATATTGTGAATAGTTTGTGAACCTGACCATTGGGGGGGACTAGGTGGGTTTGTACTTCACCCTTGAGAGGAAGTGGGCCCCCCACTTCCGTGTAAAGGAGAGCGAGTGGACGGTGGACCTTGAAAATTGGACCCAAGTAAGGTGGAACCAAGCAAAGTTGATCCTAAGACAGTGGCACTCACTGGAGTGTGAGAAGGTGGTGTCGATGAGTTGGCAAGACTAGGAACTCCCCCTAAGATAGGAGTGAAATTTAGCAAGCGTCTCGAATGACGGGGGTTCTGTGGGTCCCCTATGATGTCCGACTAGCTGAGTGAATGTGTGCGAATGGTGGTGAAAGCAAATAAATAAACAAGAGCCTTTTGCTCCAATTTTTTGAACTTTACACAATATATATCCAAATCAAAATGTAATAAGAAGTGCATCATACATAAAGTGTTGTGATAAAAGCATATATGTGGGTAAGTGGATTTTTTTCGTGTGGGGGAACAAAAAAAAATGCTCGTGTCCTAAAAAGACGTAACGTCCTTCCTCTCAAAATAGCACTGGACCTTCCAATAGCACTCGACAATGGGGTCTGAAGCCACCGGAAGAGAAACTAGTGAAGGATGAAGCGATCAGTTATAATGAGGGGTAGAGGGGGCATATCCCGAAAGAAYTGGCGATATTTCCCAGTAACCACACAAAATCCGATCAAGGTGCAATTGCARYCCACAATTGYCACCTGGGTAGATGTCCTGAAATTTGGTCACTAGRTACCTTGGTCAAAGTGCGCCATTTAGATTTTCAGCCTAAGAAATGGGTCACAGGATGGATCCCATCCAAGAGGTGGGTTCCTCAAGGGGGGACGCACAGAACAACCGAACCTCGGCCTTCAACCCTTCACGGGTATCTCCCTRCCTTATGGTGTTAGGAACACTTGACTTTGAGAATTTAAAGTTCTCTATTTGACAACTTCTATTGTTTTGAACAATGTGAGAACCAGATAACGGGGAGTTATTTGGATGCATATCCCCGAAATCCTACCTAGACTAAAAGATTTCTTTTGGCACCTCATGTGGAGGAAAACATAGTGAATTTTTAGAAAAAATTTAGATGTGGTTGTTTGAGAGATTGGGGGTGTGAGCCAATCTCGTTGAAATTAAATGGGAGTGGATAGTTTCATCACGAAAAGGGTGGGGTGTTTCGGAATCCCTTTGGAGGAAACTTACTTTGACCTCCACGTTACGAGATAAAAACTATGTGAGTGATAAGTGACTTTTGTGTGTGAATGAGTGAAAGTGTGTCAATGTTTTAATGAATTAGGTGTCACCTTGTTGCATGTGGACTTCACTTGGTCCTTACAAGTGTTGATTACCTAATTAACTAAATGTCTTTGGTACAACCTTGTGTAATTCAAAAGTCCCTAGGAAGCTAGCATGTGGACATGTGGGTCCGTTACTATTCCTTTAACTCCCTATTGTGATTTAATCTAAAAAAGCTTTGAAACTATCCTAAATTGTGATCATGTTAGCATGTATGGGCCCGTTACAAAACCTTTAAACTTCCCTAGTGATTTAATCTAAGAAAGTAAATTTCAACACTATCCTATCTTTGTAACATGTGGGCATGTAGGGTCCATTACAATCTTTAGATGTGTTTGAAAAGTAAACTAAGAGGAGTCCCGAGGGGGTTGTTGTCCTCTCCTAAAGGTTTTAGTCTTTTTAAGGGAGATGAAATTGTCCTACAACCTTTTTCTGATTCTCAAGGTCGCTTTGAAGCATGAGAGAAGAACATACTAAACAATTGTTATCCAACTTCTGGTCCCAATGCAAGTTTTATGTGATTACAAATTATTCCAACTTATACTTTTAGTCAAAGCAAGCCATCCATGTGGCAAAATGAAAGCAAAAGAGGAAACAATGATTTTAAACCCCCTAAGTGCCTATATGTTTTGACTAATCCCTTTATATGGAGAGGGAACTAAGTGTGGTGCAGATTACAATATGCATGAAATCATTTTTAAGAAGGCTAGGGGCCTTCCCCAAATCACAAAAAGGCTTACAATGTGTATTTTTTTGCACAGGTGCAAGGGTCTCAGAGTAGACAAAGGCGCACTGAGCGTCTATGCGCAAACTGAAAGAGATTTTGGGGTGTATGTGCATAGAGGGCGTTGAAAAAGACAGTAATTTTGGCGCACGTGCGCACAATGCGCGACTGTGGGCCAATAAACCCGTGCACACCTGACACACGGTCATGAAGAAAATTTCGGATGGAATTCTCTCAATTCAGCTTTGAATTGGATGTTACAGGTCGGTTTGGGCCCATTAAGGTACCTGGAGGTTAAATAAACTAAAAGAAGAGCTAGAAAAACCCAAATGGGGTAGGAAATTGATACATTTCCCCAACGGAGTCGTCAATCTGTTGCGCCTCTTTTGCCACCTAAATGAGCAAAATAGAGGTGTTTACAAGATTAGTTGGGTCAGCTAAGCAAGACAGTAGTAAAGGAAAGGGTTAGAAAAAGAAACATAAAAAACTAAGCTAAGAATTAAACTAAGAAATGAAAAAACAACTAAACTATTGATCATAAGGACATAAGAACAAAAAACTAATAAGACTCATGTCACCAATGGAAAGGATTGTATTAGTGAAAAAGAAAACACCGAGAAGAAAGAGGACTTTGGGTCCCTTCTTCCTCCAAGGGAGGGCTCTTGGACCCCCACAATTTGAGCTATTCTTACAACTTTGAAAACTTAAAATAAATGGTGAAAGAATCCCAAGCTAATCCACTCAAAAGGTGAGATGGATTGCCCAAATGTAATGATGCTAGTATACTCTTGATGAGAAAAGAGGATTCCCCAAGAGAATAGCAGCAGCATAACCTTGCAAATGAATTCCTTGAAAATGTAGTGCACCCGTGGCCTTGTTTTATAGCACCACTTTGAGTTATTGTGCAACCAGCTTTTAGTGTGAAAAAGGGTTGTTTAAGGCATTTTTAGGTCTTTGACCATCCACCCAGTCGGATCCAACCGAGATTTGGATGTCAAATCAACTTGGAAGCTAAGCCAGAAGTGGGTGGGAGGCCGACCAATCTCATAAATGCGTCGTTCTCAGATGTGCGCATCTTTTAGTGACCACAGTCGCGCATCGTGCGCATGTGCGTTTTTGGATGGCACATGTGTGTGCACAACCTGTGTAGTCATAGTGCACCTTAATTTTATCACTGGTTGTATAGTTTTGAACCTTTTGAAAATGCTTTTGTGGTAATTTTGGTTCATGGGTGAACTCATACTTGTTTGAAGATGTTGGATTGTTGTAACCATTTGCGAACGAAATTTCAGTGATAACAGATAGTACAAAAAGAGAGCCATTGAAATGGATTTGGAGAAGAACGTATGCTAAGGGACTTCCCACACAAGAAGCGAGATAGTAGGAGAATCTAAAACATCCAGGAGCATATCACGGTTGATGATATGGCTAGAAGTATACCACAAATTCATGCATCCTTGGATAATAGAGAAGAATACCACCAAGCCTCAGTGGTGGAAATGGAAGGTATGATTACCAACCATCTTGTTTCTATTTTGATTGACCCTGGTTCTAATTTAAGTTATGCTTCCCCTCAAACTATTGAGAAATGTGATTTATAGAAAGTGAAACATGTTAAACCATGGTTAGTTGGCCACTAGGACAAAGAGGAAGGTAACAGAGGTCATACCAGCATGCCAATTCATTATGAATGGGCTATCTATTCAAGCGACCCTAAACATACTCCCTTTAGGATCTTATGACATGTTTATTGGCATGGATTAGTTGGTTACCCATAAAGCCAAGTTGGATTGTTATAATAAAACATTATAGTGTGAATATGAGGAAGGGAAGAGAAGGCCCCTACAAGGAATTCAAAATCATGTCTCAGTGAGATCAATATCAGCCCTTCAAATGAAGAAGTATTGTAGCAAGGGATGTCCTTTGTATGCAATACAAGTACTGAACTTCGTTGAGAACCATAAATCAAACCTAGAGGACCATCCTATATTGAGAGAATATAGAGATGTGTCCCCATAAGAGGTACCATGTTTACCTCCAAGAAGAGACATTGATTTTTCAATATAACTTGTACCTGGAGTGGTGCCAATGTCTAGATCACCTTATAGGATGAGTACCCTAGAACTAGTTGAGCTCAAATTACAACTGAAGGAGATGTTGGACAAGGGTTATATTTGGCCTAGTGTGTCTCATTGGGGAGCACTAGCCTTGTTTGTGAAAAAAGGATGGCACACTCAAGTTGTGCATAGACTATAGACAACTCAACAAAATGACAATTAAGAATAAGTATCCCTTGCCGAGAATTGATGACTTATTTGACCAGTTAAGGAATGCTACAATTTTCTCCAAGACTGACTTGAGTTTTGGATACCATCGGGTCTGTATTAAGGATGAAGACATCCACAAAACATCCTTTAGGACAAGGTATGGGAACTATGAATTTGTGGTGGTGCCATTTAGCCTTACCAATGCACCAGCCACCTTCATTTGTTTGATTAATAGTGTGCTCAACAAGGTTTTGGACAGATTTGTGTTAGTTTTCATTGATGATATCCTAATATATTCTAAGAGAAGGGAAGAGCATGAAGAGTGTCTCAAGTTAGTGCTTCAAGAGATTCGAAACACAAGCTCTATGCAAATTTTAGTAAGTGTGACATTTTCCAAAAAAAATTCCATTACTTAGGCCATGTCATCACTGAGGAAGGAGTGGTGGTTGATCCTCACAAGATCAAATCCATTATGGATTGTCCTACACCAAAATATGTAACTGATATCATATCGTTTAAGTGACTAGCAGGGTACTATAGAAGGTTCATAAAGGGGTTTTCCAAGATTGGTTATCCAATCACATCCCTTCAAAAAAAGGGAGTCAATTTTTTTTGGACAGGCGAGTGTGAAGAGAGTTTTCAGTAGTTGAAACATCATGTGTTGAAGATTGTAGACCCGAACAAGGATTTCCTTGTGCACAGATTCTTGCAAAGAAGGACTCGGAGGAGTCCTCGTGCAAGAAGGGCATGTACTCTATTATAAATCTAGGAAACTGAATAAGCATGAAATGCATTATATGACCCATTAATTTGATTTAGCTTCCATAGTGCACACCTTGAAAATGTGGAGACATTACCTCCTAGGTATAAAATTTGTGCTCATGACAGACCATAGTGGATTGAGGTATTTGTTTGACCAACCCAAACTAAATGCTAGACAAGCTAGATGGATGGCTCTCCTTAGTGAATTTGATTTTGAAATCAAACACATCAAGGGAAAATAAAATAGAGTGGTTGATTCCCTCAGTAGAATCATGAAATTGATTCACTTGGCAGTTGTAAGCTCCTGTGAATCAAACTTCAAGGAAAGATTGAAAAGTGCACAAGAAATAGATGAGTTTTTCAAAATTGTAAAGACATATCTAGGACAAGAACCCATGGGACTGAAGTATGATGGCTATCAATTGTTGAATGACGGTTTGTTAACCTACAAAGGTTGGTTGTATATCCCAAATTATGATGACCCGAAGAGTTGCATCCTGGATGAACTACAAAAAAAACCATATACTGGTCATCCTAGTTACCCAAAAATATTAACAGCCACCAAGAAGTTATTTTACTGGCCAGGAATGAAAAAGAACATAGTGGAGTATTTAGCTAAATGTTTGGAATGATAGCAGGTTAAGGTGGAACAAAAGCACCCAGCAAGGTTGTTGCAGTCCCTACCTATCCCATAATGGAAATGGGAAAACATCTCCATGGAGTTTATCACGGGACTACCTAAATCAGCCAAACAAAATGATGCCATTATGGTAGTTGTGGACAAGTTGAGCAATGTTGCTCACTTTATCCCAGTAAAGTCCACTTGCAAGGCAATAGATATTGCTAATATTTTCATGAAAGAAATGTTTAGGATACATGGGATGCCTAGGGAAATCATATCAGACAAAGATGAAAATTTTATTTCAAATTTTTGGAAGTCTTAGTTTGTCAGTTTTGGAATTAAATCGCTATTTAGTACAGCCTATCACCCTCAAACTGATGGGCAGGCAGAGAGGGTAAACCAAGTATTGGAAGACATGTTAAGGATTCATGTGATGCATCATCCCAAGAAATGGGAAGAATACCTACCACTGGTAGAATTTTCCTATAACAATGGCTATCAGGAATATTTGAAAATGAGTCCTTTTGAGACTCTTTATGGTAAAAAATGCAAAATTCCAATCAGTTGGGATAACCCAGCTAAAGGAGTTGGAACAACAAATAGCTCAAATAAAGTAAAATCTAAAAGTGGCCCAGGACAAGTAGAAGAGTTATACAAATAGTAAGAGGACTCATAAAGATTTCAAAGTAGAGGATCATGTGTATCTCTGAATTATACCCAGAAGAAGTTCCTTGAGAATGGGAACATGTGCCAAGTTGGCACCTCGGTTTTGTGAACCTTTTGAAATTATGGACAGAGTTGGACATGTAAATTATAGATTAGTTTCACCTCTCATAGTGAAATCACATAATGTTTTCCATGTTTCATTGTTAAAGAGATATGTACATGATTCTTCTCACATAATTGAATGGTATGTGATCTAGGTGGAACCCGAGGGAGAATTCTTTCTAGAACCTTAGTGCATCCTAGACAGGAAAGAGATCCCTCTATGGAATAAAAACATTACATAAGTCAAGGTGCAGTGGAAACACTTTGGACACGATGAAGCTACATGGGAACTGGAGGATGCGGTGAAACATGCATACCCTTTTTTGTTCACTATTGTATATGGAGTTTTCATGGCAGATAAAACACCGAAGGACCTTTGATAAATTATGTAATGTGAATATTTGGTTATTAATGCAGACCCTACACTGTCCTCAGCCCCAGATATTTGATTACCAATCAAGCTCGTAGTTGGGTAGTCTCCTTTGAGAATCAATGAAGGATGGGAAGAAGTACCCATCAGGAAGCTTCTAACATGACTCACGAGGTCTTGGGGAAGAATACACAAAAGGAAGGGATAGAGGACAAGGAAAGTGGAGGAAGAGAGACGAACATAGACACACAGATGGGAAAATCCTAAGCATTGGAGAGGGTAGAAASGAGAACTATCTAGTTCAAGGAAAAGAGAAGTGTAGAAGTAATATATACTCCCTGGAAACTTGCTGAAAAAACAAATATCCTCTCGTGGCATCGTACCCTAGCTCAGGGGTGGGTGGTTGTAGCGGTGACTAGTGCAGCCTTGCCTATGGTTGGGTGGAGAGCGGCACACCCTTTAGTAGTTTCCAGCAGCTCCAAAGTTATAGATGAGTAATGTGTTTACCCTTTTGTGTATTGAACTTAAATATATATATATATATGGTTGAATGGTCAGTATTGTGATTATGGATATTAATACCAGACTTGTTAGCGTAATTATGTATTTTTGGAGATGACCTCATGTTTGCATGAAATATATTTGTTTGGATAGCTTGGTGTCCTTGATTACAGACCATCTCGATCTTTAGTAAATTAGTTGCAAGTTTATGTCTATGACAATCTTGTGTGATGTATATATTTATAATAGCTTGATTATGTAAAGACCCTTGTTTTTCCTCGAAGGATCGTGACCGTCGATTTGTCAATGCAGTTATATATGGACCCTTTATCAGTGTCAGGGTAGGATTAAATATCAACTATTGATATGGCGAGATAATAAGATCCTAACCGTCCACCGTAGAGTTCCATTCACAGTAAGTCATGGAGATGAGCTCCAATGAGGAGACTCAGAGGGGAGATCTGGATCATTTATCAGAGAAAGAGTGAGATTTGTTCTTGATCATCAATCTGGCAAGACAAATAGAACCATACCGCTCATTAAAGAGGATGATTTGGGGTAAAACGTGAATGTGGTCTCCATCGGGGAGACTCTGAGATGAGATATGGACCCTCGATCGGAGCAAGGGAAATATTAACTCTTAGCCATCGATCCATTGTAAGGACCCCACATCTTCTTGGTGAGTGATAAGACCTTGTTTCACCCCGAAAGGATCGTAGTCGTTGCTTTGGCGTGGTGATGAGATCTGGATCGTAGATCAGTGCAGAGGCAAAGGATGGGACAAGATTTAATATTGATCGTTGCTCTGATGAAATGAATAGATTTTAGTCGTCATCGAAGGAGGTTGTTTGGAGTAAGATGCGGAGATGAAAACTGGCAGAGGAACCTCGAGGGAAGATCTGGACCGATGATCTGCAGCCCTGGTATTAGGAGAGTGATGTCGGCGTATCACCGAGTGACATCAATGAACGCATGCGTAGTGGGCAGGTGTGATCATCTGATTGATGTGTCATGTATAGCCACGTCAATCCACCTGGCGTATGGATATTGGTCCATGTGTCACATGGGAATTGTGACACGTGTCAAGAAGAATCAAGTTTTTAGATGAGTTTCTATGGGAAATATGATGCCAGGTGCCAAGTAGCAATGGTGCCACGTGCCATGCAGAGATGACGTCATGTGTCAAGAGTATTCGACACATGTAGGTGAAGATCTGAGAATATCTAAGTCGTTCGTCAAAGTTTGAAAGGTTGGAAAGGCGACATGATGAGAATCGTTGATTTGTTGTTGGGCGAGGGAGATCTTCGCCATTAATTTCCTTAAGATTCGAAGAAAACAGAGGTGGATGTCACGATGACACGAGGATGCCAGCATCGCATCCAGTGTGGCTGAGTAGTGACAGATGACACTACGTAATTGATCGATGAGGTAAGGTGGGTCCCATTAGACGAAAAGGTCCTCCTGGCATTTGTTTTATTTTGGGTTGTTGGCTCTGTGAGCCAGTTAATCTGGATCGTTGATCCTGGAATAATTTCATCGAAGCATAAGAGGATGGAAGAGTGGGCGTTAAACACCATGTACTTTAGGGTTCGCCAACTCACTTGGTGTCATGGGATGATTGGCACGAGGACCATCGGATATGGGATAGGCTCGATTAACTGATCATCGTTGGAACTTTTGGTTGGGTTCTTAGCGACCCATGGAAATAAAATCCTGACAACGACGATGACGCCCTGAGGTTATGTGGGATCGGAACCATGGATTGGTGAATCATGTGGAAAGCATCACATTGGAGCCACAATCGTGCCACGTCGTATGACACTTGGGATAGGCATCCACGTGGCAATGAGGTGGCACCTAGCTAATGAGGCCCAAGAACTTTGGAAGGCCATAACTTTTGACTCTGGCATCGGATTTAGGTATACTTATAGTGATTGTAAAACTCTTGATGAATAGGAGATGATGGAAGCCTCTAAAGGAGGCTTTGAGTTGATTAAGAAAAAATGAAATTTTAATACCTCATCCCTTAAAAGGTACTAAGGGGGTTATGTATGTTACATGGGGTGGAACACTAAATTTCAATCTACATCATCTTCAATGTTGAATTCAAGTATTGTAGTGGAGCTTAAAAGAAAGGAGTTCGGTAAGAACCTAAGGCTTCTCAATATTTAATGGCCCTATGAAGATAGGAAGTTATATTAGAACTCTCTTGTTGACTTTGGACTCCTTAAATGAGTCAATGCAATCCATGGGGGTGATTGACTTTAACCCTGAACTTAAGGGAAATTTGGGGGTAGACTGAAAGAAGAGATCACCTAGGTGACTTTCTCTTAGTTGTTTGAGACCCTTCATCTTATTGATGTGTAATGTATGAAAATGACACCTAAATCGAGAAATGTTAGAACATGTAAAGAGGGGATTTCTAATAAATTGGAAAAAACCTTGATGGAAGAATCTCTCGTTAATGATCAACTAAAAATCAAATATTGGGTTTGTAACTTGCCCCTTAGGATTCTCTTAAAGGGGTGATTTTTTATTTTCCTTATCCATCTTGAAACCTCTTTTTGTAGGCACCATCATCTTCTACTCGTCAAGAGATTTCCAATGATATCCAAATTTTCCTCGATCCCAGATTCATGATCAAAGTTATGGCCCTTTAACTATTTTATTGAGAATAAAAAGCTCATACATTGCCACGTGGCAAGTGACATGGCATCACACGAGCCAGTTAAGTCAGCATAGGTGGCAAGTATGTGGCATGGAAAGGTTACATGTCACCGGACTAGGGTGCAGCACTTTCCACACTTAAAATCCCACGTCTTAGGATTTTATTTACTTAATCCAAATTATTATAAATTAATCCATCTTAATTTAACACCCCACATATTAACATTTTTCCTTCATCTATTTCACTGGCCTGATAAATATTAAAATTTTACTTTCCTTTTTCTTTTAGGGGTCCCAACATCCCGGTAGGGTTTATTATTTATATTTTATTTAACCGACCCTCAGGTGTATTACCTACCAAACACGTATTTTTATCATTCTTCAAGCTCCGATGTTCCAGTGGGAAAATTAATAATAATATTTTATATTATAATGCATCGGGGTTCATTAAATTAAGTTTATATTATGTTTGCATCGACCCCCGGGTATATCTTCCGATGTCCAATAACTCCAATGGGGGTTTAATAAATACTAGTTTATTATTATAATGCATTGGGGACTATTAAATTGGTCTACATTATGTTTGCACCGGCCCTTGAGTATATTACTTACCACACGTACCTTCCCTTCTCCATCTCCTGGTGTCCAATAACCCAATGGGGTTTAGTAATACTATTCTATATTGGCCACATTCACCTTCCCTTCTCCATCTCTGAGTGCTTGATAACCCGATGGGGTTTATTAATACTATTTTATATAATGTTTATATTTTATTTAACTGACCCCTAGGTATATCATGTAACGCATGCACCTTACTTCCTCCACCTCCCAGTGCTCAATACTCCGGTGAGGTTTAATATTTTTAAAATGTTGAGAGAAATGAAAAAAAATCCCATGCATTGAAATTAATAACAAAAACACACTAACATCAATTTCTCCAAGGTTATAGAGTTAGCCTCTATACAGTCCATTTTCATTTCACTAGTGTTAGAATATTTAGACACTTAGGAGTTAGTTAAGATAAACTTGGTCTAATCTGTCGTTAGGTAAAAGTGTGTTTCTTTAGTATGCATAAATATGCATTTGTAGTCAGAAATACGATGGTCGCGATATGTTCCCGACATAGAGTGATTTGACACCTGGCTTAACACCTAATTGGTCCATGCTATTTAAAGAGCATGAAATGTCATTTTTCGATGATCGATTGTGAGAAACTCTCTTGTAAATCTCTTTGTAATCTTTTTCTTTTGCATTAATAAAATACTATGTGGATGTTTCCCCATAGGGGTTTTACCACGTCAAAAACATCGATAAGTTGATCTTTGATTTGGCTATGTGAGTGGTCAGTGAAGGTGTTCATACTATGTTGGAATACATGCGTTGTCAAACAACTGGTAATTTAGCAAAATTATTTCTTTGCCTAGAAAAGGAATTTCCGGGCTTCTCCACTCACGTGCACAGAATAGAATTACATGATTTATAATATAAGACTTCCTCCTCCTAATATTCAAACGTATTAAGAAAATAAATGGTAATTTTGAATAATTACAAGGAGTTGCTAGCCTCCTTTCACCATGTATTTTTTTCTCAAGAATGGTCGAGAATGTTGAAGGGTGTTTTCGCCCCCACCCAAGTTCAATTCTCGCAAGTGACATGTTGAGCTCTTAAATGAGAAAGCTATCAAAAAATCATCGGCTTTCTACAAAATCTAGTTTACCCCGGGTACCATCCTCAAGATGAGGGGAAGTGCCTAGTGAGTTTCCCCAGGCTCTATTCCAAGTAATACACACACACACACATGTTAAATACCTTATCCTCTCAACTAAATAGCCTAAGCTTATGAGACCAAAATTGTGGTCAACCTTTCATTCCAGTACTCCCCCTTATCATGTTGGCTCAAATTTAAAGGATTTTACCCATGCTTCCACAAATTATTTAACATTCAACTAAGCCTTCCAATAAGGTCTTAAGGCTTGTCCATTAACCAAGGACATGTCACCTCTTAGAGCTGATCTACAACTTCAGTATTATAGGGAGAAACATTCATTTAATAGAAATTATGCATTCTTATCTTCACATTCTCTATGAAGACCTAAACAACTTAGTATTCACTGCTAACACATGAGATTTAATCATACAAATGGGTTGTAAATTTCCAACCAACACTATGTTATTACTCAGAGTTACAAATAATTACTTGCAACGGTCTTTAAAAACATAAACAGACAAAGGAAAAACAATAGAATATGTTTTTCACTCCTCACTTCATATTTTACAATCAACCAAGCACATGGAGCAACAATTTCACTGCTTTAAAAAAATATCAAATTCTTTATATGACCAAAACATAAATTCCATAGCATCAAGGACTTATCAAGGCATATACAAAACAGTGGAACACTTATCCAAGAATTTAATATAGAATGGAAAATGGGTGAGCCTCTTTCCACCCAACCATAGGCACAACTATCTTTTGTCTATCCTTACAGTTGGCCACCCCATAGCCAAAAGATGATTCCATGAGGGAAAACTCTCACTCAATACTAGAGGTATAAAGATGAAGGTCACTCTCCTTCAACATAAATTAGAAAGATATATCTTCAATTCCACCAAGGGGGTTGTTCTTAACTCATGAAATCACAACAATTGGCTTGTGCAGCTAACACCTAAAATTCGCAACCCTGTTTTTCAACTTGTTTTAGAGACTCTTTTTTCAAGGAGTTGTTCTTGACTCCCTCTCTATTTTTCTATGAACCAAAGGTCTTTTTTGGAACGTTCCCTTCACCCATATTTTCATTCCACCCATTTTGTGGGTCAATTCTCCCCCAAATTTGGGGTCAATTCAAAAGTCTCTAGATGGTACTTTTCTTCCTATGCTTTTGGGGCAAGGCAATTCTGGTACAGTTCCCCATTCTTTCTCATAATTGTAGGAAGTTGATATTTCAACTACCAACTTCCTTCATTAACTGAAGTTCTAGGAAAAATGGGCAATCTAGGTTTTCTTGAATATTATATTGGCAAGGAAATTTCCTCACCATTTCCTTCTCATGGCATCATTTTTTGTGGAAGTGTTGCACCCATCAACAATTTCTTTTCATTATCATCAAAATGCATTTATCATTTTAATTTTTCATCATGATCCAAAACATTAAACATACTAGCCATGACTCATGGCGACATTTAGACATATATTTACATACTGGGGAAAACAGGGTGTTACAAGGTTGACACTAGGGGGCTAATATATTAATCACACTTGGTTGACAAATCCAAATTTTAGAGAATTGGCCATTAAAACTTGGAAACCTTATGATAGTCAAGAGAGAGTCTCAACAATGCAGTGTTTTGCAGATAATATTAAAAGAGTTAAAATTGTATTAAAGGTTGCGAAAAATCTATTTCTAACCAGTCACAAAAAGAGCTTACAAAAGTGGAAGAAGGTATAACTACTATTTTTGAAAACAATAAATAGGGGTATTCTCAGATGAGGAAACACGGTGTTTAAGAGAGTATGAGAAAAGGAAAAAGGAGCATAGACAAGGATGAATCTCGGTAATAATAATAATACAAACTTTCTACAATTTTTCCAATCATAGTAAGCATATCAATACAATTTGGGAAATTAGGCACCCGAATGGAAACATGGTTAGTTCATTCAAGGATACAGTTGATGCGGGAAGACTTCATTTTGAATCTATGTTTCAAGACCCTAAGATAGCTAATGTTGGTAAAATTATGAAAATTTTGAGTTTATGTTCAACTCTTTTAAATGAGGATTCGAACAAGGAGTTGGAGGCAAAAGTTACTTTATCAAAGTTGAAAGCAATGTTAACTTCTTTTAAAAAAGGGAAAAGTCCTAGCCCTAATGGGATTTCAATAGAATTTTACATAGGGTTCTATGATATTATGGAGCAAGATTATTATGTATGCTACAAGAGTTACGACTTTCTAGGAAAGTTTTGGGAGCTTTAAATTCCACATTTGTAGCCCTTATTCCCAAGAAGCAATTTTGTGAAGCCTTTGAAGATTGCAAACCTATATATTTATGTGATCTTATTTACAAAATCATTTCCAAGGTCATTGCTAACAAATTGAAAGGTATTGTGTTAGGTATTGTTTCAGAAGAATGGTTTCGCTTTATTTTTAATAGACAAATACATCAAGATGTTGTCATTGCAAAAGAAGGCATGGATACAGTCAAAACAAAAAAGTTCTCGATAGCAATTATGAAGCTTGATTTTATTAAAATATTATGACATGGTGAACTAGCTATTTTTTAGACTATGGCTTATACAAATGCGAAACAACCTACAAATAGTGAATTGGATTATGGGATGTTTAAATTCAATCTTTTACAGTGTTGATAAATGGTTCTTGTTCATAACTTTTCACAACTACTAGAGGGCTAAGGAAAGGTTGTGCTTTATCCCCTTTTCTAAGTTTTATTAGTTGTTGAGAGACTTAGCTTGCTCATAAAAGATACCAAGAGGAAGGGGGAACTTAAGGGGATTCAAGTGGTAAACTATGTTATTATTACACATCTACTTTACATGGATGATATTATGTTTTTTTTTTCCATGGTTCATTAAAGGAGCTAGAAAAATCAAAGGAATTGTTAGACTTATATTGCAAGGCTACAAGTATGGAAATAAACATGAATAAGTCTATAAAAATGGCATGAATAAGATTACAGAGGATCTCAAGGCTCAAGCTAGTTATATTTTCCCTTTGAAGATTGTTGATTTAGATTAAGGGGTGAAGTACCTAGTCTTCTATCTAAAACCAAATAATTATCATTATGGCTATACAACAAAGTGGAAGCAATAATTTCAATATGGTGTAATTGATGGTTGTCTTACAAGGGGAGGTCAATGTCAATTAAGTCGGTATTAAATAGCATTCTAATATATTGGCTAACAATTGCAAAAATCCCCAAATGAGTACTCCATAAAATCGGAAAGGTTTTTAAATTTTTATGGACAAGGAAGAGGGAAAAGGAAGGTATCCCTTTGGTCAAGTGGACCAGAGTTGCTTTGCCATAGGAGATGGGGGGATGAGGCTTGAGAAATATTCACTATGGAGTTTAGTGTATAATGAAGGACTGTGGGGTAATGTTATGAAATCCAAATATGTCAGGAGGAAGACTATGGAAGAGTGGTTCAAGGAGGACAAAAAAACATTATCCAAAGGCAGCCTTGGTTTGGAAAGCATTTATCAAAGCTTACCCACTAGTTAGCAATCAGGGTGTATGGCAAGTAGGGAATGGAGGTAAGGTCAAAGTTGGAGAGGATCCTTGGATTGGAGACAAAGGTAATTTTAGAATTTCTAAGGATCTATTTGATATATTACATGATCAAGAGATTTTTCATTTAAGATAAGTTGTTGAGAGAACTAGAGATGATTAGTTTCATGGTTGGAAGATAGCTTAAATGCTCCATCTTCAAGGAGGTTTGGCTAAGGAATGGAGGCAGTTTGTGAAGTAACGTTCTTACAAATGTTAAATTGAATGAAGAAGAGGACACTCTTAAATGGTCCAAAAATAACGAAACATGTCTCTACACTATGAAGTCGGACTATTTGACAACAATTGAAGAGGAAGGGAATGGATACAAGATTTGGTGGAGGAGGTTAGTATGGAATCTTTCTTTTCAACTAAAAACTAGAATTGTAATATAATAAATTACTTACCTAGGATAATGGATAAAAGAGGAATTTGGTAGGATCTAATAGATGTATCATTTGCAAATCAAGTGAAGAATCGACGAACCATTTGTTTGTGTCTTGTTCTTTCTATATAGTTGTTTGTTTAAAGGTTACAAAAACTCTAGGAGTGAAAGAGACATGGACAACTCAACACTAGTGGAAAGCTTGTTGGATTGGATATGGATAGCTAGGAATCAAATGATTTTTCAAGATTTGAATTTTACCTCAACACAAGTAGCACATAAAATTAGAGAGGCAATGGGGGAAATCAATAAGCCTAGAAAGACAAAAAAAGGCTTGTGAACTTATCAATGCCATGTGTTGACAAAGGAAAACCATGGGTCTATTTTGAAGGAGCATGTCAAGGGGTACTTGGCATATGTGGTGTTGAAGAGGCACTCTCCACTCAATTACAAAAACTATCTATATTAAATTATGTGATTCTTGTATGAATCAAAGTCTAGGTCTATTGGAAGTAATGAAAAACTATTTAGGATTGTTTTCTTTTTGTTTATGTACAAAAAAGGAGTCGAAGATATATTGCTTACGAGGATTGTAAATATAATAAAATAGAAAAGGAAATAGATTGCATTGTATTACTCTGAGCTATTATATGCCGGAGTCTTTTACGGATAGTCAATGTATATTTGATTTCAATCCCTAAGATGTCAATATAAAGCTTTTTTTCATTGGAAAAAATAAATAAACAAACTATGCTCCTTGCAAATAAAAGATTTCAAAACATTCATCTCTTGAATAATATATTCTTGGAATAATCTTCACATCAAGAATATTATTCTCAACGGATAAAAAAATCCAACCTAGACATTCATTTGGAACATTTGGAAGAATCTCAAAAGTGCAACATCTGCACCATCTTGTCATAGTTAGAACTTTACAAGAATAAATACCATCGACGACAACATACAAGCCATGCTACTAAAATAAAGAAGAGAAGAAATAAATGGAACAATGACATCAACAGATTCATATTTGTCGACCCAATTACTACTATACAATCTACATCTGAGACCAAGAAAATGAGCAATGTCGAAAAAAATGTGTTGTCTTAAAGATGGCCTAAAGAGACTCAAAGAGAGTACAAAGAAAAAAAAATGATGACCTTTTGTGGATTTGCCAACACATGTTTCTAAACCTCAAGGCTACACACATGCTATCTAATCATTTTGTAAACATATTGATTCCTTGTCCAACAAAAATACATGTACGACTTGTAGGGAATCATACCTTGGCATTTGTAATGGTCAAATTTTTCATTGACACACTTGTAATCCATGTCACAAAGAAACCAATGGTCATTGGTTCCCCAAATGGAATAATATAGGCCTGGGGGACCAACCCATTGTACTATCAATACTTACTCAAATTGATGAAATGCCCATTTCTCTAGCTGTTTGAATCTTGTCGGTCATGCATACCCAAGGGGAGCAATACAAATCTAGTGAGCACATTATTAGTTTCCTACAACAAATTGTTCAATCCCAAATTACCTTCCATGCCACCTCGAAGATCTTAGACATCTTGATTGTAAAGAGGCATGTGGCAAAGAGGTAAATGTCATGATTATTATGTGACAATCTCGAGTCATCAATGCATTTCTATATAAGATGCAAAACAGCAAATATTACAATAATGTTTGAATTGACCACAATTCATGTTTTACACTTCTACAAACTTGCACCAATGTCTCCCCTAAACTCCATAATAAGTCTACAGATAATGTATTTCCATCCGATGAAGAGTCAAATATAGTGAATGTAGATAGCCACAATGTTCCCCAAGAGGAGCAAGTTTTATATTCATTTGCCTTCAAATTGCATAATATGCAACAAGAAATGGAGGTGAAAGAATTTGTTAACATGAAGATGTCGTTCCACCAAATAAGATTCATCGACCATAAATTGGTTTATTTCTAGTGTATGAGTACAACACAGAGGGCCTATTCAAAATGGCACTCACAACATTTTTCCCAAATGGGGATGCAAAAGTTCACCAACCATGAATGAAGAATATTCAACTTGACAGCAATGCACTACACCTGATGAGATACCATAGCAACATATTCAATAGTCATCCACAGTTCAGATACTTCCTCTACAACTTGAGCATGCACCATTGAAGCTTGAGAACAATGAACTTAACTTGAACCAAGAACATAACATGCCAACCACAATTGAGGAGTTGTGCATCCATCTAAAAAACCTACCTATAAACAAACTCCCAAACCATGTCATGAGATTTGAAGCACCCCTGCATGAGACTAGAGCACATTGGACCCTACGTAGGGGTGAACTAACAAAATGATCACACCACTACAGTTTTCAACCTTGTTCTTCATTGTCATTGCAGCAGACACAAAATGGCCAAACTTGCACACAATTATGCAAGACAAACCTTCTAATGCAATGATGCTCCCACAATGAACCACCAATACAAGTACACAATATATATTAATTGCTAGTGCATATACACACCTTGTAACTATTAATCATTTGTTCTATGCACATATACATGTTTTCCTATGGCTAGAGGGTGCTCCAAACATGAAAACATTGAATTGGTAAGATCCAAGGCAAATAAATTATGCAAAGAGTTTCTTCGATTAATGTCATAGAATGAAATCCTAAAGAAAACCATGACACAAAAAACATAAATGCATCAATCCATTGAGGATGACTCTTGCTTACTAGATATAAAATATGTTTGAATCCAACCCTCTTAGGGTTATGAGCAACTTTTAAATAGCGTACAAATACATACAAAGTGAAACAATAATTCATGTGGACATAGAAAAGGAGATAACCTTAAATGCATGGATAAATGCCATTAGAAGGATACCAATGGAGTCACCACTATACATTGGTGAAGAGGGACAAAAGACACACCAACAGACATGCGATGATGAGCAATTGAACATCCATAATGCTAACATACTTCAAACATGGCGAGCAGATCACCAACCAATGCTTTCTCATTATGTAATCTTGAAATATATGGCTAAATATGTGTCCAAAGCAAAGGGAAGATCAAAACACACTATATGTTGACTAGAGTAACAAAAGCATCAAATCCATAAGACCCAATTTCTTATGCCCATCGACATTTGCACTCAAAAGCAATTGTCAACCAAGACATAAACACCAAAGAAACTTGCCATATGTTGCAAAAATTACCCCTTTGTCACATGTGACAAGTCCTTCACCGAGGTAAATGTTGGCTAACAAATATTTTGCCAACCATCTCACAACTCAATGGATTGCTTATCTAGATACAATTTCATCAATGCCTATTTGAAACACCCTCCATTGTTGGACCCTTTCTATCTAATTGAGCTTGCAAAACATTGGCCATATAACCAAGGACACAACAAAAAAGTGGAAGGGAGTCATCCCCACAATGTCCATGTATGGCCACATTTCATTAGTCTCGGGTGGATTCCAATGCCTCCATTCACTTATGTTGAAGTGGCATGTTTATATTAAACATTTTGTTCATTCACTGCAGACATGGGGGCCTTGAAAGGAAGTCATTGTGGCACACTAGGAGAGCATAAGAAATAACTATTGTGTGGCATGTAGACCAAATGATAGCACCCTCTCATTATGAAGCAACCTCTAAAGATCAAGATACCCATAAAAGATACAACCCATCATGGAGATGAATAAATGGCAAGCTTTGTCAAGAATGGTACGTACAAGGAATATCCAATTTAATGAACTTGAGATGCTTGACCTTTGAGAATTCAACACCTTGGAGATAAGAACAAATCCAACAAGAAGTTTCAAAAGCTACAATGTAAACCATGCCACATCATCAACCACAATCAAAAGAGGGGGGAATCATACAAGAAAGCATTATCGTACCTTCTTCCACAAATATATTATCTCATAATTAACAACTTGCATTCAACGTAGTGCTACAACATTCAAAAGCATGAGAAACAAAAGAGTCGTTGAAGTCCAGGGAACAAGTAGTACCAGAGAATCCTACCTTACAAGCAACTTCAAAAAAGCACAATTTACTCAAGCCCCTGATGGATGTAGTCCAATTTTACTCGCCTCCACTAGAGTTGCATCTATTAACATACATGTAACCACTATACATATATGGGTTAATATCCCTATAAAGGACATGAGGCCTTTATGTAGACAATCCACAAAAAAGATGAAATATATTCAATACTTTCTCATTGACAAGATGAACTTTATAATTCTCATTGACAAGATGAGATTCTTACAACCTTAACTTTTTGTGCAAATTGACAATGATTTGCACAAGGATTTTCCTAAAAATAACAATTGAACATCTGGCCACCAATTAATAATCTTGCCCAAAACATAGGTTGACTACCACTAGTGTTGGACAAACCTTTAAATGCAAGAACTCTAAGAAGGTATTCATGGACAGCCTTTATCACTAATGAATCTGTTCAACAACATTTGCACAATGATTTTCTAAAAAATTAACAATTACAGATTTTGCCGCCGATCAAAAATTCTTGTCAAAGCCCTAAGCCAACTAACACCAATGATGGACAAACCTCAATACAAAAGAGCAACTCTAAGAAGATATTTATAGACAACCTTTACCACTATCAATTTGGAAACGTTTTCCCATCAAAAGGGCACCAATGGCACCCATGTCCGTTTCCACCAAGATGTTGACAAACATTCGGAATGCTACTACAACAAAAGGATTGGAACCCCCTTTAGTGTAGGAATAACAAACTCTCGTCAATGGAAAAGAGTGTAAAAGATTTGACACATCAATATGCATCTTTGCAGCGAATACTCTTGCAAGCAACCATAACAAGTAAATGCTCCAATCATTGAATACATCAATCACACTCAATGTCGTTGAATTCATCAATGGTGCAAAAGCACAATAAGAAGACGACCACCCACTGAATAAATAAATAAAAAACATTACCATATGTAATGCAAGGAGTTATGTTATACTACAATATGAGGGTCCAAGTAAATGGAGTTCTCAAAGTGGTCATGTAAATTACATACACACATGGCTCTCCACTTACAAATTTTTCAATGTATATATTGTTGTGGAATTCAATAAATGCATTGGCCCTCAATGTGACCAACCCCAACCAAATCCCATATCAATGCAACCCATAAAACTGAGTAACAAGGAAAAAGTACCCCTCAATATTGTTTGGGCAAGGTCAATCATTGTCACTGATAACATTGAACATCAAGGCTTGACCTTCATGCACCACAACTATGGAAGAAATGTGTGAATTGCATCATCATTCTCATTTGAACAATATGCAAAAATGAAGTACCAATGCAACCCATAAAACTGAGTAACAAAGAAAAAATACCTCATGATGGCTTGGGCAAAGTCAATTATTGACACTAATAACATTGAACATCAAGGCTTAACCTTCAGGCACCACAACTATAGAAGAAATGTGTGAATTACACCATCATTCTCATTTGAACAATATGCAAAAATGAAAGAAACTACATGTCTCACTCCGAAAAGACAAAAAAAAAGGCATGTCTATTTTTTTCGCCATTTGCACAAAGAAAATTTGCAGCCTCAACCCCCACCCCTCACTGTCATTCTCTTCTGCAGTATGTGAGGGACAAACGTTGTAACTCGTATGCTTTTAACATACTTCTATGCATGTAATTTTTGAATCACAAACATTGCCAAAATGATGCCACTTTCCAAAATATTTGTATGGATAAAGTGGACACAATTAAGATTATTTCAAAAAAATGGGAAGGATAAAGTGTAGACATGCAATTAATATTATATGGTATTAGGCCACAAAATGCACTACATATATGTGCACGCTTAAATCAAAAAAATCTAAAATATTTGTATCTTCATAACAAAAAATACTCATATATTGGAGAACAAACCTGTTTGGAAGATTTTCACTACATATAAGCAACAAGCAATGGAATCGATCAAAGACAACTCCAATACTCCTCACGTCCATTCCACAAGCACAATATTGTCTACTTTCCTTTTAAAATCACAACACCCTCAAAATACCATTAGTGAAAATATGACTTTCATGTCAAACCTAAAAATTACCCATGACAAGCCAACGTCACAAAAAGAAAACCCTCCACTTTTCACAATGTATCCATCCCCATTTCTCTTTTTCACTTCCTATTTTACTTCCTATTTTCAGTGGAATCAAAGTTTTGTATGAATACAAAACAATATTCCATTTGTTGGACATGATAATGTAAACTATAATTTAGTGGAAAATCTGTTTGCAAACTTCAATTAGTCCATTAAGCACAGTACAACATTCAATTTGTTATGGAGATGATAATGTAAGCTACAATTTAGTGGAAAATCTGCTTGCAACTTTCGATTAGTCCATTTAAGTATCGTACAACAAAAACATATTTGACCCAAAAAAAATACCATTACATCTTTCACATAACCCACTTCCACGGGAGGTTGATACACATTCCAAACTCCAGTGAAAAAGAGTTACGTACAAAATAGCTTTCCTACAAGGAACCAATCCACAGTACGACCATATACAGCATTGGTTCCATTTATAGGCAAGCATATATGATCTACTTAGCTATGACCAACAACATCTGGATAATAGTTCAATACAAACTGGTATTCAAAGAGAAATGACACTTATGGTCCAGCATGATTTGTTTGGAAAATAGTAACTGTATAGAGGAATACAGAAACAATATGAAAAATAATTCATGTATATAGAAGAGTTGGCCTCAATGCAAACTTGTTGTATTGCAAAGATAGGAGGCCTAAGAGAGTCATTATCTTCTGTGGTAGTTCCCTCTAAAACATATTATGTAAGAATAACTGTCAAGAAAAGCAATTATTCATGGGGATGCAAAGGATGCCATATATGATATCATAAACAAAAGGCAGATGCTAATTCATTCTATAAGATTGATATGTTTAACTCCCATATATACATCAATCCAGCAACAAAAAAGCAAGCATGGACTTTTCTACAGTTTATTAGATTTCAGTGAACATGCATGGCGTGTAATTAAAAGGGCACAGGCATTACTTGATCTCCTTATCAAAAAGATTGAAGATCATCAATACCCCAGCATAGTGGTATCCTCCAAGGAATTCATATTCATGGTTTTATTTTAGTAGATATGTTCCAAATCTACAAATAAATGGAAAAAAAATAATCACATTAAAAGAAAATCATGAAAGTATTAGGAACTAATGTTTTTGACCTGTGCTCTCAAGTATCTTTGATCGGCTATATTATTAGCTTCCAACCTACCAAAGGACATTCAATCTTCAACCTGTCACCTCATCTCAAAAGCACTTCAGCTCACATAAGATGATAATCATTCAAAACGCATTGAAATAAACAAAAAAATGAAATAAGAAACAATCTTGGAAGGTACACCTTTAGCCTCGAACATGAGCTTTTTAAGCAGCAAGACTGATCCAGTCTTCAGGAGCAGAGTATAAATGAAAGGTTGAAGTGAAAGACAACTATCAGAAATGAACAGGTAGCATACAAAGAGACAATGTTTACATAACCTAAATCATATTACATTAAAGTTTGTACAAAGTGTTATGACCCCTCCACATTCAATAATATTTTACCTAATAACCTAAAACCACCTAAGGGAAAAGCACGAAGCAATCCTAAGTTTGAAAGATTTGCAGCACATGAAATAATCGTACTCCACCAGTCTGTTAGTTGCTTAAATATATTGATATTCTTCCTCGGGATGATATAATTATACTTTCAAACAGAATCTTGTTATTATTTATGCTCCCGAGTCCTCGCATAAACAAAATACCAAATAATCACTTACATATTTGTTCAAGGGAAATCCTACATCAAGAGATGCCAGTCTGATGGCTGAAATAATGAAGTTGGAGGCAATTTCACCGAAGCAGGAGGGAAAATCTTCAAAACAGGGCAACAAAAGTTCTGATTGAGTGGCACGTAGAAAGAGGTTTACCAAATCTTCATGCTGTTGAAGCAAGACTTACTCTGCAGCCATTTCCCATCAATGCTTAGCAAGTATTATCATTGTCAACAGTAAATAACATATTTCAACTTGAGCAGAAAATGTGATCTTGAAACTTGCCTTAAAACTGGCTTTTGTACAGTTTCTGATTTTACTCCAGCATGAGACGGCAAGATCATTTCCACATTTATAGAGGACTTAATCACCAGCAAGCCAAATGCATATACATATCCAATAACAGCAAAACGATATGGAAAACATGCCCAGCCAATCAGGTCAGTAGATTGTTAAAACATGAAAATATGAAAAATGCCAGTTAGTCAAAGGCGTTACTGAGTAGTTAACAAGAATCAACTGAATATCTGCCTCTAATGTTTAATGCAGCATAATAATGAAAAATAGATCAATCATATATACAAAGAGTGCCTACAATGTCTGCTTCAACTCCAAAACAGTGTAGATGATCAAAAATATAACACTTGTATAATGCAAAGACAAGCAGCAGACACAAACTTTCAAACAATTTGAAGCATGGGTTTCTGAAGTTAGACCTCCAATTCTTCAGAGCCATTTTGACATTTTCCAGCTCTCAATATACAACTGTTTTGCAATCCTTTACCAGAACCAATCTCCTCTACACTTTCTTTCTGAGTGAAAGACCTTTTTTGCTCCAATTGGTCACCATTCTTGACACAACCTTTGCTTGGCTTCTCTCCAACTTCCACAGGTTTGGCAATCGCACCATATCCAGCAGTTGAGCTCGAATGATCAGGCTCTTCAGCAGAACTTGTTTGAGATGCTAACCCAGACCTATTGCTAACATCAGAGACAGATAGAGATGCAGACTTTACATCATTTGGACTCACAGCTGCTCGTTTTTCTGCCTTTCCCACATCAGTTGTCATATCGTGTTTCCTCTTGTTTGCTTTCTCGGCAGAATTAGCATTGCATTCTTCAACAATATCATCCCCAAAGTTCCCATTACAGCACTTTGGTGAAGACTCTCTGCCCTGAGGAGATGTCTTCCCAATTTGGTTTGCAGCTCTTCCAGAACGCACTCGTCGAACTCCTTCCGGGAACACATATGAAGGAATTTGTTTACGACGTACATGTGAAACATAAATATCCATTCCTGGTTTCCAGAACATATACATACCAACTGATTGCCTAAATTCATCCACAGTGCCACGTATATCAAACTGCTGACCTTCCTGTATCAGCACCCCTTGTTTCCGCTGTAAACCCATAAAAAAAGCACAGTGGGGACATTGCTTAGAATTGTCAACATATTCAGTAGGATATGGGTGACATTGCAGCATCCCAAAAGTGTCTCGCTCAATCTGCAAATGCATGCTAACAAATACATATCAGACTGATGACTGTGAACGAGTTTCCACAACAAATATGATGATTGATGAAAACACTGCCACACCTTCAAAGTGAGTTGCCTTAATCGGGACTCAACCCAGCCCTTCCATAGACGTAGATCATCTTGGTCAGCAGCTACAATATCCACTTGCAGATAATTTTTGTAAGCCTCAAAGAATGGGTAAGGATCAAAAAGAGCGCTCCAATTTGCTTTGTTCATCTCAATATCCTATTTCGACCAAAAAACTGAATGTCAATGACCTAGTATATTTGAGAATTGACTAAGAAGATAGCGTCGAAAAAAGGCATGACTATTCAACACCTACTTCACACATCTTGTTGCCCTGCTGAAACTGCTCTGTCATAACACGAAGTGTACTTGTGGATACATTGTAACTGGAGTTCATGCCTGGATATGCAGGTGTTATGATAGGCATATGATGAGTCCGATCCCGGGGGTTTTTTCGAGGATCCCACACTGGAAATCCTAATTCCTCTTCCTTTATTGAACGAAGCATCACAGGATTTGGCCAGCGCCATTGAGTAAAAACACGAAAGAAACGAGATACCAACATGCTAGGAATGGCATTGGGATAAAGCTGACAAACCCGAGCAACTAACAACGCCCAATTTACACCACCTAAAAAACCTGTAACCTGCACAAAGTTCTCAACATCTCTTGGTTGATATTTATACTGCTAAAGTTGAGAGGCCACATAACCTATATAAATTTACAGCACTCAAGTAACTCACGTTTGAGTATACACCGCGTCTTTTAGCCCAGAACTTCATGCATCTGAGTGTAGTGCGAAAATGCTGCAACCACAAATTGCACCGACCCAAAATAAAAGGTACTGAGTATAATGTGAACTAACCCAATTGAGATGAACAGATAAATTGATGATACAATAAATCAGATGAACAGACTCCACCTCAACATTTGGAACAAGACGCAGAATCTGTTCATTCACTCGGCAACCATTCAGACTTCTCACAGTCTGTTCATCCACATTGTACAATACTGATTCCTGTGAAATGTCCAGGTCCTGCAGCAAAAACCATATCAAGACTTAGCAAATGAATAAAATGACAATCATAATCAAAACAATTCAACTGGGAAATAGTTTCTTCATTGTTATCCTTTAAGCAAATATCAATCAATTAAGGTCAAACAAGGGTTGTTCATAAAACAATTGAGTTAGGTCCTTTATAAAGCCCTCTATTGAGAGTGTTATAAAACAATTAACTCAAACCATGGGAAACTACTAAAACAATTCCCCATGCAGCAAGCATATACCCCTTAAGTTAGGTCCTCTACAAAGCCCTGTGCTGAAATGTATAGAAATGCACGTATAACTGTAAATCACAAAAAGCATCAACTACAAGCTAGGTTTACAGGTTCAAATTTAAAATTCAAATACAGGTTCAGGTAATGAAAATTGTCGATGTTAAAAGTTCTCGATACTGTAAATATTACTATCTCTATAGCCACAAATTTGTGTTTCAATGGAAAGCACCAAAGATCTTTCATAGGCTCAAAGATCAGAAAGTTAGATAGCAACATTGAGAATCATCTTACTTGCTTACTCTCTTACAGATTAAGAGATCACTGAAGTCTAAATGACTGTTAGGGTCCTTTTGATTTTTCTTATAACATGTGATCATCAAAAGTTCATCATAATCAACAAATAATTAGCCAATCAAAGTCAACCAGAATTCATCCCTTTTCATATTAGTTCAGCATATTCTGTGACTTGGAACAAACAGCTCTAAAAGGTAGTGATACATAGACATATTATTAGTCATAGTTTTCCTTGTATATCAGTGACACTGTCAGATAAGCAGAGAGGAAAGATTGCAGGGTCAAATTAAGAAACCCAATTTTGGAAAGAACTAGCATAGATCCATCTTAACACCAGATATATTAAGCACCGAAAGGGATCAAAGAAAACCTAGGCACAAACCTTTCTGTACTTAAAGATCCGAGGTTTAAATGGATTTATGCTATTTTATATTATTATTAGTATTATTATTATTATTATTACTACTACTACTATCGTTATTATTCATCCATTCTTTCTTTGTTTCTTTATTTCTTTTTAACATCAATTTTTTCCCATTTTATTTTATTAGTAAGATGAATAACTGGGATGTAAAAGCACCTCAATTCTTAGTTCAAAAAATAGGACCTCGCATGATAATAAGTAGAAAATATGACAACCAATAATTATCCATCACTAGATGCTCAAACACTGGCAATGTTATAGCAGATCATACAAGATATAAACCTGACCACTTGATTAATTTCACTCACATCGGGAACAATACGGAGTGCGACACTAGCATAAAGCAAATCAATAGAAATCCCTCTGAACTTAAATTTCATAACAGGTACATGAGCATCTGGAACACGATTCAGTTCCATAACTTCAGGCATCTCAGCCAACATGTCATGAAGAAGAATGAAAAAATCTTCCTGCAGTAAAAGAATAAAATTTACATGATTAATGACATAGAGCTTAAACTTATCTCCTTATCCATGCCAGCAATATTACAAAAGCAGGTAAATAGGTTCCATGCAAACTGACCTCTCGATCTGCGTACTCAGGCCCAACACACAACGTGTCAATGTCAGCACCTGGGCCATGAACCTGTTGACATCAAGACTTGGATATGATAATGTATTAAATAAATATGAACACACTTAATAATGAAGAAATGGAATAAACCATGACACACTTCTCAATCAAAAGAGGTATACATATTTGGGAACAGGTGATAGCAACTGCAGAAATTAGTTAAGGCATCTGTAATAGCAAGAATTCACCAACGCAGATCTATTTAAGTAAAGAAACAGCCCTTATGCATGATAAAATTCGAGAGAGCAGTCATAGCACAGGATTATACACACAAATAATAATTTATATTACTATATTACACACAATATTACACATATATATAGTTGGAATCAGATCCAACTATCTCCAAACATAAAGATAGTTGTTGAAAGAATCTCTCAACAACCTCCTACAAATCTTAAACAGATTCAAACCAATTCTATTGTAAGCATTATTCCAACACCCACCCATAATGCTTACAATACAAATGTTATATCAAATTTCAACATAGATATTTGTCTTGATATGGTCTTCATCAGCACTCCTATCCACTCTGAAATCTTCCGGTATACGCTCTTTCTTCTCCACAACTTTGAGCTTCCCTTTCAACTCATTTAAGACAACAACGCTTCTGACCATCATTGATGAATTTGTAGAATTGACGCTTCTTGACTACCCCAAAGTATAGCCTCGACACTGAATTATCCTATGGATACACTACCATCTCTGAAATTCCCCCAAAGAGCAAATTTCAACAGTTATATAGAACAGTGATCTGATTACGGGATATTTTCAGTAGTCAATCATACAACTGACCTTCTTTAAACACATCTACAACAATATAAACAAGGATAACCTGTAACTGACGATCTTGAAGCACCGAAGTACAACAAGAATCTCCAACATCTGACAGAATGTAGACATAATAAAATCTGTGATGTGCATCTGACAGAATGTAGACATAATAAAATCTGTGATGTGTTCCCTTGGCACCAAAGAACATTGAGAACCACTAATTTAAATTATGTTACTCTACATTGATTGGTTCTGCTTCATATAAATTTTACAAACCAAACAATACATTTCCATTAATTAATATAACTAATACAAACTAATTAATATAGCTGTCTCTCATTGCTTTTTACAAACTCCGGTAAATAGGCATAGGAGAAAGAGGTCGCAGGTTCTAAATGGGAAGCGTCGATATAGGCCTGCATCTCTGCCAGTTTTGAAAACGCCTTCACAAGCTCTTTAATATCACAGTCTCTTCGAGCAGTACCAAACAACAACTCTACGATCTCTTGGTGGTAGCGAATCAATAAGTACAAACCAGCACAAGCAGCTAGCGAATCAATAAGTACAAACCAGCACAAGCAGCTATTTGCAGAGTCACAGCTCCACTCAGGGTCTTTCTTCTTCACGCGGCTCCAAGCACGGTCTTACAACGGTGGCACGCTCCAACAGGTCGCATACTCCAGCACATTGATTTCTTCCACAAGAGAAACAATGGTTGAATGGACTGTCACTGTTTATGTCTTTATTATAGTTCTTTTCATTGCATTATATAATAGCATAATATGAACAAGATCACCGAGAAATACACATCCACAATAGACACAGCGCTTATCCTCGAAACCCTCTAGGGGAAGAATCCGACAAAACTTCCTTATCATAAATAGCTTATCAAGAGTTCAAGAGGAGATAACTCAACCAATACAGAAAATCCTCCAAGAGATGCACCACCCTTTTTCTCCTCTCACCAACTTGAATGTCAACTCGTCTCATAAGATCATGAGCAAGTGAAGTGTGTGTTAGAAGTGAGGCGCTTAGCCTCTTATTTATATACTATCCGCACGTGCAGGAAGAGTCACCATCTCTAAGTGTGGTCAATTCTCTCACCTGGTGGGTAAATCCACTCCACCAAATCTGCCCTTTCATATAACTGTCAATGAATTTTATTCTTTACATTATAATTGTCCATGACCAATCCACAAGAAAAGGGATTTTATCCCTATACAATTATCGACTTGGTTAATCCTCAATGGGATTAACCTAATAACAAAAATAATAATAATGACACATGATTAATCCACAAATGGGATTTCCGAATCCAATAAAATACCAAGAATTTTCTCGTAGCTATATTTTCTCTCAACACTCTTTGCAATAAGTATATGCGTCTTCTTCACGTACTTCCTCATCAACACGCTTAGAGAGGTCTCAGATCATCGGGTGGTATCCGAGGGTATCACAATATATTGAGCAATTGTCTAGCACATTTACGGTCATCGGAAGTTTTCTTCATCGGCAAGATCATCATTCTCAAAAGAATGCCATCATCATCCGCATCAAATATGTATCAGAAAATTGATACCATTGGTCGCCACATCACAATAATACACTAGCTCAATGTCACCGGTTAAGTCGGTAGCTCGTCAATCACATCACATCACGCAAGCATACAATCAGTCTCAATGTCACAAATAAGTTAAGTCGGTAGCCTCGCTGTTACCATCACATCACAAGTATCACACCAGTCAACGTCACCGTTAAGCCGGTAGCTCGTCACTACATCTTTGCTTTATCAACCAGGTCGGCAAGTAATATCATCATTCAATTTCACGCCTAACAACTAGGTCGGCTGGAATCACAGCCATGCTTTTAATGCCGCCTAACAACTAGGTCGAAGTACGACTCATCTCTCGTTTTGCCCAACAACCAGGTCGGGTTAAGGAAACACACCTACATCAAGGCTTTACCGCCTAACAACGAAAGGTCGGTTTACGACTCATGTTTCTTTACGTCAACAAATCCAGGTCAGAAGTAAGGAACACACGACGCCATGCTTTATGTTCCAACAACGAAGTCGAAGCATGACTCATCTTGCTTTTACGCCTAACAACTAGGTCGGAAGCAAAGAACACATCTTACTTCCCTTTTCGTGGAAGGTCCTTAATACTCAAGCTTATCTCGCTAAAGTGTTCTAAACTTTACACGTAGATAGGTTTATCATCAATATCGTAAGAATTGCTCATCCAGGTAATGTACTGGAGCTTCAAGTTTCCTCTCTGTACCATGTCGCGATGAAATGATAGCGGATCTCTATATGTGCTTCTCGACTCGTCAAAGGGAACACAGATTCTTCGCTATTTTAATACTTTGATTATCACATAGAATCAAGGTTGCATAGCTCTCATCTCAAATCAAATAGGTTTGTCGCTAACTTTCGTTATAGCTTCGCAGCCAGCGTAACATGCGCCGATGTACCGCTCGCCGTGGCCGAGCAATACCGGATTGCTTCCTACTCTTCCATCGACCGCAATGATCCCATATCAAAAACAAATATCCGCCGGTGCTTTTTCACGCAAGAATCTTCCGCCTAATCGGTGATCAAGAGTATCTAATCGAAAGGGAAGTGTCATGATATCCACTGGCAATGGTGACCATAATCCAATGTACTCTTTAAGGTACCTCATCACATGTTTTGCGCCTACTCAAATGAACACGCCTGGCCTAACCGACTCGCGTTCATTAAAACAAATGTCCGGGTCTGGTGTTCGTTGGGTACATAAGTGATCCAATAATCTATTTTTATAGAGTGGCATCTATCAAATCGATGAAGTATCGAAGAAATTTCAGCCTTTGTTTCCCATGGGTGTATTCCATGGACTTGCATTCGAAAGCATGTCAATCTCTCGTGATTTCAATCAAACTCGGTTAAGGAAGATTCTTCCTACCGCCATCCCTCAAGACCTAAGAAAATAATGCATTAGGCCAAGGTCTTTCATTTCAAATTCTCAAGGGTAAGTCTCGCTTACATTCAATGATGAGGTTTTCCGCTAATAAACAAGTCATCCACATACAAGAATAGTATTATTGGTTCATTATCCATGATCTTGAAGTAGATTAGAATCTTCTTTACCTTGGTAAAGCCCAAGCTCATCAAGAAATCGTCTATACGGCCACATACTGAAGCTCCGGGAGCTTGCCTCAACCAGATATTTCTTCAATCTACAGATATGATACTTCTAGTCTTCAACCTCAAATCCTTGGGTTGCGCCACACTTCCCCGAGCAATACCATTCGTGAAAGTTGTCTCTATCACTATCCACAGGCAAATTTCCATTTCATCTTGGCAAATAAGATTCATAATGGTTCTTTCAAGTGTATTCCGGCCATAGGAGCGTAATGTCTCTTCATAGCGTCAATGCCTCAGAAAAGCTACCTAGTTTTGCATAAATCTGTTTTATATTTCACTTCCATCGTTAGGCATTGTTTTATTTCAAGAGCCATCCTCAGGATACCCCATCTTATTCTTTGATCTGGGAACCATTTCCTTTACTACTCTTCATTATGGATCTGTTATTCCTCTCTCATGGAATCTGACCATTCTTTTCTTTGAATGGCCTCTTCAAAACATGTAGGTTCTTCATCACAATATTGTACACAAAGTCGCGGTAACCTGAGAATGTATTTGGTCTTTTCACCTGTCTTTTGGTTCCTTCTCGAACACCATAATTTCTCTCCATCTTGAATAAAGCTCTCGCCTGCTGCATTTCTTTATGGGAGAAGGTCATCCTGAGGAGGTTCTTGAACTGCTAGTATGATCTCAAGCACTTCCTCATCGGAAGCACGCCTCATGTGTTCGCAGAACTCTAGGAGCTCACTGACTGTCAGTTCCGATTTTACATAAGCTCCTCTCTCACATACCTTCGTTTGCATCTTCGGATTTTAAGTGTAACTTTCATCAAATGTAACGGCCCTTGCTGATTTCAATGTATAAGTGACTGCATGTAGATTCTCAAGGTCTTGATACCCTTATAGTATCCCACAACACCTCTTCTTTTCCAGAGGTTCCGCTTTAATTCCTTTCTTTCTGTAGATACATGGAACAAACACCGGATAGCCAAATATTTTTTTAGATGGTTTACCTCTGGCTTTTTTCCGGTGGACATTTCTTCTGTGGTCTTGAAACCCAAGTGCACTAAGGGATAGTCTGTTCTACACATAAACAAATGCCATAGTCAGCTTCCATATAAGCACATAGGGAAGATCTTGATCTCTTTCCAAAGATGGTTCTGCTCTCAACACCGCTTTGTTGTGGATTGTAGGGTGTAGTTAGTTAGTTCCCTCTTGATCCTCACATCTCTGCAGAAAAGCTTATTAACTCCTTCGAGGTATATTCTCCTCCACCGACTGAAGATCTTAATTCTTCTAAAGCATTTTATCAAGGTTTTGAATTCTTTGATCTTGTTGAATACTTAAAACATATCCAAGTCTTTATGAGAATAATCATTAATGAATGATACATAGTATACATACCCATTAATGGAGGATGATGGCATCTCGCCACAATATCCTGGAATGGATGAGTTCCAATGTCAGTTGTTGTCCCTCTTTGGAAAAGTGGTTCTTGATGTTCTTCCCTGTATCACATCCATCAAGATACCATGATCACCTTTCAGCCTGTAAACCTGTGAGTACTTTGCATATGTATGGTAGTTTCTTGTGGTTGATGTGTGAGCTAATCTTCTAGAGTTCACATGTATTCTCTCAAAAGCATGGTCATGGTACTGAAAGTGACCCACCTTCTTTCCAATCGACATCATATTTTCATTTATGATTTCTTTCTTTAGTATCATCACTTAAACCGCTATAGCTTCCTCATGTGACTGGAGCAGGTCAACAAAACAACAGGGCAAGAATAATATCCTTCTTGATAGTATAAAGCAATAGCACTAACAATCATCAATAGTATTCCTTTAGAGCTTATTACTTATAATTTAGCAAAGTTTAAAGGTAAGGAATACACACGTAAATGGGGTCAACACTCTTAGTGTTGTGACCAAGCATTCTTCTTTCTTCAATGTAGTAACCTGGAACTAACACATAGGGTTTCTCCTAGAGGAGGTGTTAGTCATGACAAACATACTTTTCACATGTTATCAAGTATAATACTTTTGTATTTAATGATTGATATCTCAACTAAAGTTATTATTTTGTCATGTGTACCTTTGAACTTGATTAATCAAACCTCGAGTCTTGTCCTCAAGTGTGAGTGTTTTCTTTTCTTCCAATTCTCATTCACTCAAGATGAGTGCTTTCAACCTATCTCTCGCATCAAGACAATACGCTTTATCTTGACAGAAGGTTAGGTGAGAGAATAAGCTTTATGATCATCTCTTTAATCCTTTAATGATTTGATCATACTTCAACATGCAACATTGATCAAGATAATTTCATAACAAATAGATGGTTGGCTAGAATAATCACACCTTAGGTTGCAGAATCATTCCTCTCAATGTGTTGGATCTTGAGGATCCTTCTGGATCTATGATAAAAGATCCCTTCTCTAAAATACTCTTTAGGGCTTTAACCATTAACCATATGTGAGTACATAAATTCTGATACTTGCAGTAGTGGCTCCATCTGGTAGCAAATGGTAATCATTACCAAAACTTCAAGAATGATTGCAAATGCTTCTACGGCTGCAACTGCAAAACTGCAACTTAGGGTCTTATGAAGAAACCCTAATTTTCAAACTTCAAATTTTTTGTGAAAATCATCCTGTGGAATAGATGTCGAATTTATAAGTAAGTATACCGGTGTACCTCGTAATTTTGAAAATCCAAATTTTATCCCTTCAAATCTGCTCTGCATGGATTTTACATGGACTCCGTGCTTCCTCGGCTGCACTGCACTGCACTGGCACCAAGGTTTTCTCTCTGGTTTTCTCTCTGGTACCTTGTGAAACCAGGGTTTCACTTCCTTCCGGAGGATATATAGCCACTGAAAAGGTGTGCCTAGGTGCCAAATTGATCCTTGGGAGGGCGCAACTTTCAGTGGTTAGATTGGTCAAAACACCTCTTTCAAAACCCCATCTTGGGGCCCCTGACGTTTTTCCTCTCAGATTGTGCTTTCTCAAGTTGGCTCTGATACCATGTTAATGTTTTATTTATTATTATAGTTCTTTGCATTTCATAAGATAAGAGCATACACTGAACAAGATCACCGGAAATGGCCATCCAATAGACACAAATATATCCTCAAACCCTCTTAGGGAAGAAAACCCAAAGAAAAAACTCTCCTTATCATAAAATAGCTTATCAAGAGTTCAAGAGATAACTCAAATCCAATACAAAAATTCCTCTCCAAGATGTGCCACCTCTTCTCCTCTCACCAACTTGAAATGTCAACTCTGCCTTTACAAGACGTGAGCAAGTGAAGTAAAAGAAGTGAGGCGCTAGCCTCTTATTTATACTAATCCGCACGCGGTGAAGAGTCACCATCTATGTGGCCGACCTCTCTCAATCGGTGGTAAATCCAATTTTAATTAAATCGCTCTTTCATTATAACCACAATAATTTATTCTTACATTATAATTGTTCACATGACCAATCAAGAAAGGGATTATACATTTACCGACTTGGTTAATCCTCAATCGGGATTAACCTAATAATAAAAATAATAATAATGACATGATTAATCCACAATGGGGATTTAATCCAATAACAAAATAATAAGAATGCTCTTTCATAGCTATATTATTTCAACATGGACAACATCACTTGCTCATCTAACAATGATGATCTAGAGTCGCTCTCACAGATGTAACAGCCTCACACACAATACTCACACTTACACACTAATCCTACATATTACAGAGGATTGGCAATCAAGAATCTCACATGATCCTAGTTCTCCCGAGTTGTGAACCAGAGCTACCCATTTCCGCTCTAATACCATGATAAAATTCGAGAGAGCAGTCATAGCACAGGATTATACACACAAATAATAATTTCTATTACTATATTAAACACAATATTACACGTATATATAGTTGGAATCAGATCCAACTATCTCCAAACATAGAGATAGTTGTTGAGAGAATCTCTCAACAACCTCCTACAAATCTTCAACAGATTCAAACCAAATCCAAACTAATTCTATTGTAAGCATTATTCCAACAATGCACACTGAATAACCTTTGTGAAAGGTAATAGGCCGTAGGACTCCCTGGCCTCACTGCACCTGTATTAACTTTATTCTTGATCCGACCAGCTCAAACTGGTGAAGTCATTCCTTCAAATATATGTAAATCAAGTGCACTATTAAATAATAAAAGCTAACAGCCAATAGAGAGGTCTCCTGCCATGGGCATCAAATACCGTGTATCACTTGCCCAAGTTACAAATAGACATGCATGTGACAATGATCCAGAATCTGAGAGCCTTATTATAGTATTCTTAGAAATAATAACCCTTTGACTTAGGTTTTGCAAAAGAATATATATAATATGCATACAAGCAAAAAATGTGTACAAACCAAGATTCTTTAGAAAGACAAGAAAAGCAAATGTACATTTATTGGCAGAAGAATATTTCAAGCCCAATAAATGCAGTGTATAGGGTACACTGTATGGTATTTGTAATCCATGCTCTAACCCCAAATAAATAAAACTTAGCATGTGATATAAACCTGGTTTTACCTAAAAGCATAAAAGAAATGGGCCTGTCCAGGCAACTAAGATATCCGTGTCGGAGACTTTGAGGTCAATAGCATCAATGAATCCTGATTAAGATTACTGACACTAAACAAATCAATTCTATGGAAGTACAAAGCATTTAACATGTCAGGAAAGGCATGCTTCAGTTGAGGAACCTGTTAAAGATGAAATGAGATAGCAATTATCCAAAAGAAATTATTCTTCATTAGGAATTTCCATATGATTGCATCCAATTGGAGATGCTGAATTCATGTAGCTGCATGCTCAATATAACATCCAAATTTGTTGTTGATAACATCCTAATACTTGAACCATGCAAACACCAATTTCAATCTACCAAACTATTCATGTAGAAGGCATCAATTAATTAGTCATGAAACACCTAACAGGTATAGAAAAAGGTGTAGCGAAAGGGCACTCTAATATGTTCATCAGAAAACCTGCCAATGTTTCACTTATAGTCCAGAGATAGACAATCTGTGTAGCTTGTGGACCTTCTCCATAAAAAGTACAAAACAAAATCAAAATCAGGCTTTTTTATCAAAATCCACAGCATTCATCTGTACATATATGTAGGTCAAACTCCTAAGGTCTACCGACTGACTACAATAAGGTTTTCATATTTATTGCAACGAAGAGAGTGATATAAAACCCAATCAATGCTCTAGACTCTATCTGCCTCCAGCTTCTTTAAGGAATCTGGATCCCAACGCAATCTAAAATTCCATTACTAAATAAACAAGAGAACCAACGTCTTTTCACCTCAAAATACAAAATAAATAAAAGAATCATGTTTTAACCTCAAAAAGAAAATACTGTTGGTGCCAAAGTATTCACAAATAGTACCTGCTAGCCAAAGCATTCACAAACAGTACCTGCAATATAAAAATGTAGACATTTGTATCTGCCAAAATTAAAAGCCAGCATTGTTATTGACAGAACACTGAACATATAAATGATTGTTAGTTTTTTGTAGCTCGGAGGTACTTCTGCATTGGTGGTGCCCAGCATGCAGAAGTGACCGAGCAAAAGTCTTTCTCTAGTGACTTGACTTTATAAAGTGATTTTATAAAGTTAAGTTGAGTCTTTTATTATTTAATGGGTAAAAGTGACTTTATAAAGTTTGGGTCACTTAAGTGATTTAAGTGAACTCAACGAAAGATTAAGTCACGTCCATCGATCATGTTGATCAAGATTGAATCTCAGCCATTGAGATCTACGGTTAGGGCAGTTACTCATTAATGAGTAAATAAAAGGAGCTTGTGACGGAAATGGGGCGCACTTTTCAAGGAGAGTTTGAGAGGAATGTGAAGAGGCACACTTTCCAAGAGAGTTTGAGCTGAAGAGGAAGAGTAGCAGCAAACCAGGATTGGCACACATCCCAAGGAGATTTTTGGCATTAAATACAGTTCAGTACCGTACATCAAAGGAGGGTCGTACAGCATTTATTACTCTGGTTGAGCAGCTACAGCAAGCACAGAAATCGAGGCAGTGTTTTGGCTTGCATTTCTAGGTGTTTTCTATTGCTGGAAAATCCAATTCCATACAGCAGGGTGAGGTTCCGTGCAGCAGATCTGGGCACAGAAATCAAGGCCATACTGTTGTATTTTCTGCTGTACAGGGCCATACAGGCACAAAAATCGAGACATCAAACTGGGAATGCAAATCGAAGTGGTGTGGGGCGGATTTGTGAGATAAGTACAATTTTATTAATGCTAAAAAAGATTGCTGTTGTAAACTCAGAATTTTTCCTGCGAGCTCAATAAAAGAATCTCTCCTTGGCAGGTTTTCTCTTCAGGGTTTTTCCAGGGGCATTGCCCAGAAATCCTTGTGTTAAATGTGTGGTTGAATGCTGTCTTCTGTTCATTTATTTTCCGCTGCTAAGTTTCAGATTGCTTAGTCATTTGTAATTCTGTTCATAGTTCCAATTGAATGCATGAGTCAACTTGCATTATTGGTGAATGACTATTAGAGGTTAAAATATTTTATTGACTAAGTGTTTGTCACAGTGGATTTTAACATGGTATCAGAGGTTGAGCTCTGAGGTTCAGTGGACAGAGTTTGGCACTTGAATAGCAGTGATTTGCAGGGGTTTTTGCTTGGAAGAAGGGGAAGAAAGGCTCTTTGTCAGTTGGACAAGGATGACTTTTAGTCTCGGGTATGAGGATAGGTTGGAGGGGATCTCCAACTACCTGCAATGGAAGGTAAGGACTGCAGCTATTCTCAGGGAGAACAAGTTGTGGGCGTTTGTGAGTACCACAGTGACAGTGCCTTTGTGAAATCCCATTGCCCTAGATCTCCATGAGATGAAGGAAGCAAGGGCACAGAGGATAATCTTGGATGGAGTGAGAGACCACCTGATTCCACATTTGGCTAAGAAGCTGACAGCCAAGGAGATGTGGGATGCACTGACAAACTTGTACAAGAACAAGAACGAGAACAGGAAGATGGCCCTTCGGGACAAGCTCCATAGCACTACGATGTCCAAGGGAGAGAGTGTGGCCTCCTATCTCACTGGGCTTAGACAGGTGAAGGATGTGTTGGCAGTTGCAGGGGAGATTATTTCAGACTCAAAGTTGGTGCGCATCGCACCGAAGGGCTTCACCAAAGAGTGAAATGTTTTTGTGAAGTGTGTGGTGGGGAGAGAGAAGCTCCCAGATTGGAGCAGACTATGGGATGACTTTACTTTGGAGGAGATCCGAGAGGGTTCTCAAAGTAAAGACCAGGAGAAGGGCGAGGGTGGTGCAGACGAGTAGAATGTTGCTCTTATGGGAAAGAGCAAAGTGAAATGCTTTGCATGTCACAAGACTAACCACTATGCTAGTCAATGTCCGAACAAGAAGAAGAAGAAGAAGCCAAAGGTATCAGTGTCAGCTGAGGTTGTTGAGTTTATTGAGAAGTTCGAGAGGGAATTTTCTCTAATGACTAGTCTTTCAGGCAGTGGTAGTGCAGAGTTTGGCGACATTGGATTATGGTTTGTGGATAGTGGTGCATCTCGACATATGACGGGAATGAGGTCAGTGTTCCTTAGTTTTTCAGAGATAGACTCAGACTATTATGTGGGTTGTGGGGCTAGCACCAAACATGCAATGAAAGGGGTTGGATGCGTGAGATTCCAACTAGAGTCGAGGGGTTTTCTGGAGGTGACCGAGGTGTTGTTTGTTCCAGACCTGCCAGTAAATTTACTCTCAATGTCATCTTTGGAGGTTGATGGATGTGGAGTTGTGTTCTTCCGTGGATTGGTGTTTCTATATCCGGAGGGAGCTACTCCAAACCATAGTTTTTAAAACCAGAACCAAACATCGAACCGATCACCTATCAACTCAAACATCGAACCGGAACCGGATCGACTCAAACCGGTTTGATTTCAACGACTCGATTCAATAAAAAATACATTAAATAATTAAATTTTACTGAAAAAAATTATTTTAAAGCTTTCAAACCATGATTCCAAACCCTTAAAGACAAAATATGCAAAGTTTGCTCATTTATATACCATGTAAGGGTGTATATATCAAAATGGCATCGAGTGCAATACATATCAGCAACAAAATACATAATCAGTGAGGCTCTAAATGGCCTCTATAGTCCATAATGCCCAGGTAGCCCCATTCCCTAGCCACTGAATGACAAGTTTCCTATGTTGGCCCTTGCAATTTCTAAAGCAGAGAAGCCTCTGGAAGAACAACAGCAGAATAATGATGGTTGGGAATTCACTATTCCCAAGCCCGAACCACCAACCAAAGGCTGGGAAGGGCCATCTAACAATGATAAATATGACCAGCACCCTACATCTGTAATGGTTCCCGCTGCTACAATTTTTTTATGGTTTTATGATGATTAAAATTATGGACTTTGGTTCCAGTGGTCACCAGCACGACAAATTAATGTTCTTGGACTTGGATATTCTTTTGTTCCTCATGTACAAAGTAGACAATTGCCATACCAACTCATATGAGGAGGATATTTGAAATTTCATATGCCATTTAAAATTTCATTTTCAGGTTTTACCAGAAACTAGAAATTTCATATTCTTCTTTCTTACCTGATGATAATCCCATTATCATTAAGGATGAGCTATACAAGGTCTCCATAGTACTAACTGTCTAACGGTGTTAAATAAATCTGTCACTATCAACCATAATAGATTCACTGTGCTCATCCCAGTTGGAACCTCAAGTTTGATATCGACTGGTTTGATATCGAACCGGATTCAAACTAGCCGGTTCGACAAGTTTGATATCAAACCGGATTCAATCCAGTCAGTTCGATACCAAACGGGGCACTAGGCCAGGTTGAAGGTCGGGTCAATTCGGTCACCTATCAACTCCGTCGGTTTGGCGGGTTTGATAACGACCTAGTCCAGTTTTAAAAACCAAGCTCCAGACACAGCAGTATTGCTTGGTGTCCAATATGAGAAGTTATACAGGTTGTTGGGCCAGCCTGTGGTTGGATCTAGTGGATTCTTGGATTTAGAATCTGTGTCAGTGTCAAAGAGTGAGCAGGTTCCTCGGAAGAGTGAGTTGATACAGGGGACTCGGTTTTCTTCCAGTACTCTCAGAGGACTCAACTGGTATGAGATGACATAGTTGGATGCTCATGAGAGTGAGGAGACTCCTAGGAGCATGCCTTGGATGGATAGGTCTCCAGATCAGAGTTCAAAGCAGGTAGCAGAGGGAGCTTCCAGTTCAGAGGGAGCAGAGGCTTCTAGTGCGGAGGAAGCAGCTACAACAGCAGATGAGATGATGAGGTTGGAGACAAATTCTCATGGAGGTTCCAAAAGTACCTCCCTCGCTAAGAGGGAGTGTTAGTTTTTTGTAGCTCGGAGATACTTTTGCATTGGCGATGCCCAACATGGAGAAGTGACCTAGCAAAAGTCTCTCTCTAGTGACTTGACTTTATAAAGTCGCGTTTGTTGATCAAGATTGAATCTCAGCCATTGAGATCTAGGGTTAGGGAAGTTACTCATTAATGAGTAAATAAAAGGAGCTTGTGAGAGAGATGGGGCGCACTTTTCAAGGAGAGGTTGAGAGGAATGTGAAGAGGCACACTTTCCAAGAGAGTTTGAGCTGAAGGAGAAGAGTAGCAGCAAAGCAGGATTGGCACACATCCCAAGGAGTTTTTTAGCATTAAATACAGTTCAGTACAATTCAGCAAAGGAGGGTCATACAGAACTTATTATGCTGTCTGAGCAGATACAGAAAGCACAGAAATCGAGGCAGTGTTTTGGCATGCATTTCTAGGTGTTTTCTACTGCTGGAAAATCTGTACAGCAGTGTACTGTTCCAAACAGAATATCTGGGCACAGAAATCGAGACCAAACTGTTGTATTTTCTGCTGTACAGGGCCATACAGGCACAGATATCGAGACAGCAAGCTGGGCACGCAAATCGAGATAGTGTTGGGAAGATTTGTGAGATAAGTACAGTTTTATTAATGCTGAAAAGGATTGCTGTTGTAAACTCAGAATTTTTCCTGCGAGCTCAATAAAAGAATCTCTCCTTGGCTGGTTTTCCCTTCGGGGATTTCCAGGGGCATTTCCCAGAAATCCTTGTGTTAAATGTGTGGTTGAATGCTGTCTTATGTTCATTTATTTTCCACTGCTAAGTTTCAGATTGCTTAGTCATTTCCATTTCTACTCATAGTTCCAGTTGAATGCATGCGTTGACTTGCATTATTGGTGAATGACTATTGGAGGTTGAAATCTTTTATTGACTAAGTGTTTGTCACAGTAGATTTTAACAATGATCAGTGTCGAACTTCTCGGACAAAACAGAGTACATCAAAGGATGTAGGCTGCAAATTGAAATGTCCATATGTTCATGTGCTCATATGTTCTTATAATTCAAAATAGCTACAATGGAAACTACTCTAATGGCTTTTTTATTAGTGAAAACTGAAAACATCTGGAGTATTGAGCACACCACTAAATTATGAGATATTGGGATTATGAATAATTAAAAAGATGGGACATAATCAGTAGCACAGCAAAAATTCAAAAATGAACTAGCAATGGCAGAACAATCAACATTGCATCCACAAGTTAGAAACAAGAACCACTAATGAACGGGGGATAATGTCAGGCTACTTGGACAGGACATTGCCCATAACAAGACATGGACTGTGAACTTCCACTTTGTGTCAAATCACAATTCGCATTCCTGACAGACAGCACCTGCTTCTGTCATAATGGATTATCACCTTAAATAAGAATACCAGGTCAGTATTTTTCTTCAACAAACATAGATGCCATATCACTCCAGAGTACAGTCTCAACAATAATCATGAGCAAATGTCAGGTCAGATAATTACAACTCTGTTGTGGCTCTTATGAACTCTACTACAAGTCTACAATATAAATATAAGAAGACATAAACAGACAGAATATACCGAAGAAGAGAATAAGCTGATTCACAACACAAGGATAGCAGTATCTACAAAATGACATCTCCTTCATTTGCATGTACCTTATGCAGTGTACACTAACGGAATAAAATACTTGAATTAGAAAAACTCAATGCAGAAGATGAATGAAACCAAAACATACTTGGTTATGTACCATACCTAAACACAGTGGAATGTAGACAACGAAATAATGGTTGTAAAAACATTGAAAATGATGATCAATGAAACAAAGACCACATACTTCAACTTTAACCAGCTTTAAGAACAATGAGATCTGATAACTTGCACTCCTAGGGACTCCCACAAAGATTTAATCCAAGACTGTATAATGGAAAAAGTCTAAATGCCAAACGGAATATTGCTGATGATAGAATAACATCTGAAATTTCAAGTAATATAACACTTACCCCCAAACGATAAGAACCAAATGTAAACACTTTTGCATTTGATTCTTCTACCATCTGTTCAGTGTAACCTTTTTCCCGGGTCAATTGCTTGACCCATTGTTTCACAATCTGCAAATCACAAAAGTAAATTACTCAAATCAGGATCAAAGTAAGATTAGAGAATTGGGTAACTGAGCACTAGTCAGAAATCAGATAGTGACTTGCCAATTTCAACCTAAAGAAGTCCTAATCAGAAAGTAGCTTCCAAAAAACACATCAACAATTCCCTATGTGAAAGTTACATTCTGTTCCCAACACCTACACCTTGGATAAAATCAATTTTTAGATCTTAGCAGTTATACAGCATGCAAACATGATCATTGCAGAAGTTATGAAGTCATGACCAATGGGTGTTTACCTTGTGATCCATGTCATATGGGCAATGTTCAGGGGCAGACTCAACCATACTTAAATTTGGTCTGCCATAGGCATTACAGGCTGTATCATGTTTGAAACTTTGAAGACAATAACAGAATTGGCATTGAATTAATGAGCTCTGCTTGCCAAATTGCAGTGATTGGCCCTTAGGCTCAGAGCTGCTTCACTCTCAACGTATATTGATGTAAACCAGATCAAACAATTACAAGTAATTCCATATCTACATGCATTAAAGAAAATAGCAGTAATCTAATGGACAAACTTGTTACTTACCCTTCAAAATATTAATTTTAACTTTTAAAGCAGTTCAGTGCAAAGTACAAATCAGTAAAATTGTTATCACATTAATTTTAACCCATTATAAGTGGCCCCAATCCAACTGAACCTTACAACTATGTATCATGGGCATGTGTACCCAGGGATCGTAATCCATGTACCTGTACCAAGTACCATCCGTACCCATGTAACAGATACATACCCATATGCCCATACGCTACAGTCTACCCCATACCGCATTGTACCCTGCAGCACCTTTTAGGCTTTTCATAGCAGGTTGTATGACAAGCAAATTCAGAGATGTACCCTGTTTTTGGGTATGCCAGCAATGATTTCGGCATGAAAAAAAAATAGTTCTTTTAATAATTAAAAAGCCCCAATAATGCCATGTTTATGGGGGGGCCAACAGGAAATTCTAAACTAAATAAGTATTGCCGCTTTTCTACCAAAAAATATTGATTTCATGCTGACTTTTGCATTATCAGTTTGGCTGTGAGCTTTTTGGAAGAGACCAGCAGAGAAGAAGAGAGGAAGTAAAGCATTGTTCATTGTTTTTCTTGCAAGAAACTGGAGTCCAGAAGCTCAGCATTCAACATTCCTTCTTGTATGCATTCTTTACTCCCAGAGTCCTCACATTTCAGTCTCAACAAATCCGAACATGTAGATTTTTCTGTTCGTCATTTCCACACCATGTCTAGACAGGAAAGGAATTTCAATTCTCGATATCTGTTGTGGAAATACTGTGAGAGAATGACAAGGCCCGAGGGTGCAGTGGGGGACAACAGAAATCAAGTGCATGCTTTGTCCAGAAAGTTGGCAAGGCACATATACAAGGGATTTTGTTTCATGACGTTTCCATGTAATGGAGTTGACCTCCAACTACAGTCCCAAAAGATGGCCCTATTCTTGAAAGCAATGAATTCCCAGAGAGCCTGTTGACTGAGGACCTAAGTTTACTCGATGATGGCGATACAGCAGTAGAGAACATGGAGCCTTGACTACTAGTACTCAGCCATGTTGTTTTTACATTTTGTGGAAAAGCCATTGGACAATTTGTGTATGTACTTGCTTTAAAAATCTATTGTTTTTCTACCAATGAATTATGAAAATGATCAATCATAAAGTTTACCATTTTTCTTGCTTCAGATGCATAGTACAATGTTGGATGTCAATTAATGAATAGATTGGTGGATACTGGAATGATTTGAATCTAAAAATAAATCTGAATCATCGTCGATTTACCATTTTACATTAATTTCAGTTATTTTTTTCACATAGT
>SNQJ01S0048684.1:51871-64807 GCA_010110895.2 Picea sitchensis
CGCAAGGAGTGTGCGCAAGAATCTTCTCTAAGACTCAGAGTTGTGAGAAAGCTCAGGAGGGATAAATCCTTTGAAGCTATTGAAGGTAGCACAAAGAGTTGGAGCATATCGAGCGACTCAAGGCAACGGAGGTTTGGGACACAGTTGATTAAGTCCAGGAAGGAGTTCTTGGTTCACTTCGTGAAAGTATCAAGGAGGGAAAAGAACGGACGGCCATGATCTCATGGATAGAATTTGCGGAATCCTGCCAGCCGTCAGATATGCCAGAGAAGCGAGGAGGATACAGTTACGTTCAGAGTTTAAGCTCAAGGGATTGTGGACCGTCGGATCAGCCCATAGTTACCCGTCAACCGTCCGATTTGACAGGAGTTACATAAGGTTTAAGCCTTCGTGAACAGAGGGGAAAATCTGGGAAGGCATTGGGATATTGAGCCGTTGGAGTTCGGGAAATCAGGGATCCTGTGGACCAGAGATCGGCAAATCCATCATGGAAATCCCAACGAACTCAGAGCCGTCCATCTGTTGGGACAGGTGGCAGGAATCAGGAGTCATCGGCGTATCGGAGGTCTCGAGGACAGGATACTCTTGCAATTTGAAGTCGCGAAACGCGATATCCCGATGACGGTAGAGAAGTGTGGGACCACAAGAGTCGGAGTGGAAGACAGGTGGCACAAGTTATCGGGGTTTCGCAGTGAGAAGTGCCGAAACATTCACATCAGGATTCGCGATCCTGCGAAGTCCAAAATCCCGATAGAAGTGACGGGAAGTTGAAGGGACAACTCGCACGTGTGTCTGAGTTTCGACGTATCGAGCATCGGGAGTCGGAGAACCGAGCTGCTTGGCATCGCGAGTAGTGAAATCACGATAGGAGAAGTCCCAACAGGAGAAGGTAAAGGTCAGCGTTGACTTATATCGGGTATCGGGGATTCATGGAACCAACGCTCGACCATTGACGTCGCGATTCCGCGAAGTCCGATCTCCTGATAAGTAAAAAGGGAGATCCCGAGAGAGAGTTGTTGTGGGTGAAAAAATTTCCCGATAGGGAATTAGAAGAACCTTTCAGTTCTTCGGGCCGAGGAAGGAAGAAAGATCCTGTGAGCGAACGTGCTTGGTGGGCGCGCCTGCATCATTCCTGCCTGAGACAAAGCTAGAACGTAGAGATGACCTTCTCCATTCAGAGAGTTGAAGAACTCTAGATGATTATCCAGTGGGAAATGTGATCTGTCGAGTTAAACGTGTCTGTGGCTAAGCAAAGGGTGAATGTGTGAAATCCTGAAGTGTTGGGTGCATTGTCATGTGAACAGAAATGAAGATGATGTATTAGCCTCCTCTGAGCAACAGAGTTGATGAGAAAACTCCAGATGATTCCCTGTGTGAGGCAGTGGGAAAGAAGATCTGTAGAGTGGACGTGCCTGTGGGCGAGCACAGGTGAACGTGTAAAGATCTGGTTCTCCTGTGTAAATGCAGTGAGCCAGAGATATGGCCATCCCTATGGATGTGCCCCTAGTGGATGAGCACTAGTGGGTGTATCAGATCCTTTGTTATATTGTACAAGACTCAAATTGCTTGTAACCCTAATTGTAATGTAAAGGGTATAGGTCGGCCCTACCTTAATGTGACTGGTAATTAATGTAAAAGATAATTAATCTGGTTAATATTAATTATATTATAAGCTAAGTGAGGTCGGCCCTGTTGTGCCAATAGACACTTATGTTGATAGGATTAGGTTAGTATAAGTAAAGGTAAATTCCCCATTGAGGAAACATATCTTTCATGTGAGTTTGGAAATTTCAACAAGTACACTTCTTTGGAAAAGGTGCACACCTCTCTTGGGCGCTAGAGTTCTAGGGTTTGAGCACCCTCTTGTGTGCTAGGGTTTATCTTGGTGGTTAAGGTCTTTCTCTTGAGGAATATAGCAAAGGATTTGGCTGGGTTTTCTTCCCTTGTTGAGAAGGGTTTCCCAAGATACTTCTTGTGTTCTTGTGCATGGTGCTTCTTCTTGTGATCTTGGTTTCTGCAACATTTATGGTTATGGTTAAATGATAAAAATGGAATGAACTTCATGCTTAACCTAGTTTATTGAAAAATCAACAACAACTAGCTAGTGCGCACTGTAGAAGGATAGTTGTGTGTGTAATAATGAATTGACTCTGCCTGTATTTATACTAATCCAGGTGCCTGTCTTTTTCATGTGGGGTCAACTTCTCATTACGGGTCTTCAATTTATTTCATGGGTATTCTTTAATGGTTAGATGGGTCTTCTTGTACTTCCTTGTGGAGAATGATTTCCTGAATTTGCAAAACTTCAACAAGTACAAGAGGTCAACAAAACCCTTATAGCTCGGGCTAGCATTCTCCACACTCTTAAATATAATTTGGTCATGGCTTAGAATCATATGAAACAACATGTTGATCAACATCGCTATGAACACCATTTTGAAGAAGGGGGTCACGCATTCCTTTTTATACAATCGTATAAGCAGAACTCCCTCAAAGAAGACCACCATCATAAGCTTGCTCCAGAGTTTTATGGCCCTTATAATATCCTTAAGCATATTTGGTCGATGACTTACAAATTAGCACTTCCAAGCCACTCTAAGATCCATCCAGTCTTTCATGTCTCATGCTTAAAGAAAGTGGTTGGATCCAATTGTCGTGTTCAAACTACTTTGCCTGAATTGGACGAGGAAGGTTCCATTTGGTTGCAACCACAGGTTCTCCTTGACAAATGAGAGCGTCATCTCCACCAGCAGATGATCCATAAAGTTTTAATATAATGGAAGGATACACCGCTAGAGGATGCCACACGGGAACTGACAACCATTCTGCAACACTTACCACATCTCCAACCTTGAGGACAAGGTTGCTTTTAAGGGGGGGGCATGTTAGGGTCATAACCTTCCTAGCCCCCTAAGTAGATAGATTATTATGTATTGMTATGTATGGAGGCCAYCATTAGTAAATAAGGCCTATGTAGTAGTGTGAACACAATTATTGTAAGAARCCTTACTAGAATGTTCCACGTACTAGAAAGTTCCTTCTCTAAAATGTTCTTAGGGGATAAAAAGTATTATATAAAGATGTAGAAGCATTGTAAAAGATGTCTTGGAAATCATTTGTAATTTGAGCTTCGTTCTATTGGAGGTTGCTCCCTTGAAGAGGCAAGTGAACATTGCTTCCATATCAATAAAGGTATAATATTTTGGTTCATGTTGTTGATTGTGTTTGCAATTCTATTTATTTATGCAATATATATGAGTAATATATGTAATTTTCGCTCTGAATATTTCTATTTGGCACATCACAAAAGAAATAAAGGATAAGATGTGGAAGACATAAGTAGGTTAGGGAGGAAGGGTGATTCATAATAGTTAAGAATATTATTGGGAATTAGAAATGAAAACTTAGTTCCTTCTTAGTCCCTCTGTGTTGTTAAATGCTTACTTAATTCATTTATGATGTTTTTGATGTGATGTTTAGTTCAAATTGGATTATTATGACTCAATTAGTAAGACTGTTGGATGTTGTGTTTAAAGGATCGTTGTCTTACATGATTGTATGAGAGCACATAGGAACTATGAATCAATTGTGATGGTTGTTGTCATTGATACACACACATAAGCTATGTATGCACCAACTACATATACATACCTTGCGCGCTTGCACTAGTATCAATTCGTACATATTAGCTATTATAATAATATTATATGGTTGATGCATGATGGTTGTAGTGAAGGTAAAATTATATGATTATAATTTTACTTCATTTGGATTTATTAGATTTCATTTCAAAATTTATTTATAATTAATAAAAGGAGAAATCCAATTTCAATTAGAATTTAACTGCATTTAGTAGGACTTGGATTTTGTAACCTACCCATAATTTATTTTATTTAAATGATTTGATAGCATGACAAGTTTAGTAGTGTGGGTAGGTGGGGGGATATTTTAAAATATTTTGACCTTCCTAGGACCCTTCTGAGCAGTTTAGGAAGTCGATGGAGAGGGGGATAAAGGGGGACTTTGGAGAGGGAACGAAGGTTGTGTAATTTGGAGGAAGGGAATGAACATGAGGGAAGAAGACATATTTTTCTAGTGAGCACCTTGAGTTCTATGAGGGGGAGATCGAAGTACCTTGAAATTTTGGATTGTGAATGTAGGTTAGGTTGTGGTTGTTAGAGATACATACACGATGGGATAAGAAACACAGGTTTACTAGAGCTAGAAGCTAGGGAAGTTGCTAGTTGGTTGGGAGGAATAATCTCAATATTGGATAAGGAGCTAAGGAGTTAAGGACTGCTACAAAATTAGGCTGCCAAATCAAACAATGTTGTATGTATTTTTCCTATTTCTTAGTTCATTACATTAATGAAGTTGTTTCAATTAAAGTGTTGAAATCATAATTTGATTAATTAAATTGTAGATGTGAATGGTAAATAAATTATGTTGTTAAGAAACATAGAGAAAAAATGTATTTGCATAATGTGGAATTTTTTATATGTAGAAATTTTGAATTAGGTAAACATAAATTGGYACATAAGTTCATAACACCTAAATCTATCAGTAGGGTTATTACACATACTAACATATTTACAACATTTACATACTTTGAGTTAATACATGCCAAGGGTTAAAACTAGGGTATTACACCAATTCAAAACCCCCRTAGCAACACGATCTTGGAGTTCGAAAGCATGACCAACAATGCAAAGAAGAGATGAAAACAACGAGCACATGTTGATCAAGATTAGACTGTCGAACAAGTAAAATTCATACCTGGATAGTGTAAGAGATGACATATGGGGCATCCAATCTACACTCATGTCATTCTATGATTTGTTTTATATATGAAATAACTCATAGTCTCTAAGTGACATTTCTGCTTAATTTTATCAACATCAATGTAGATGGAGATCGTTGTCCATGCTCAACTCTTTGATGTAGTGTTGGATCGAGATCCACAATTGCGTGTAGTGGATGATGGACAACCAAAAATGAGTGAGGGATTGACAATGAAGATTAACTGAGTGATGGATGAGAGAGAAGATGACAAATGCCATCTTTTAACTGCTTTGTTAAAAAAATATGGAGAAGTCCATTCTCACAATATAAACACCTATCAATGTAATTAGCTTTGCTCAAAGAAATTATGAAGCTTGAATGACATTATATGAATCAGATATGTGAGGCATATATAACACTATACATGCACATAAAAGTGGATTAAAGCTCATTGTTGTGTTTTTAAATATTTATGGAATGATATATTTACCTAGTGTTTTTAAGGTAGTCATAGATATATTTGTATATAGTGGTAAAATATGTAACGCATGCACAACATTATGTGTGTAGATATATGTGGCCCAAAACTGTTAGGATCYGATCCTAACCCCTCTCCATGGGTCATTAGTTAGTAGGATATGTTTTCTATGTAATAAAGGTCGACATTAGTTAATAAGGCCTAATAAATAAAGGAGAWTAAGTCAATGTAAGAAGACCTAATAGAAGCTTTTGCTTCTAGAAAGATCTTCCTCTAGAAGTTTCCTTAGAAGGTAGAATTAGTATAAATAAGAGTAGGAGGCATTGGATATTTTTTGTCTTGGAGTTTATTGTAATAGATCTCTGCTTTGTTGGAGGTTGTCCCCTCGAAGAGGAAAGTGAACATTTCTATCGCTAATAAAGGTGCTCTTTTAGGTGTTATTCTGGTATTGTTCTAGCTATAATCTGGTTGTTCCATTATTGCTTTCTAAATATTTATGTTCCACATATTATTATTCATCTGGTATATGGCAAGTGGTATCAGAGTTCCTTCCTCGACAAAACTTGTGGGAATTTTTTTTCCAGGGTAGAGACGTATTCCAGCGTCTTCAAGCTACAGAGATTTGTCATTCTGCGCATAAACCCGTAGTCTGAGACTCATACACGCATGAAATACAAGTGGTACTTAAGCACACATTGTTGACCACCCTTGTAACCCTTGTTGGTACCCCTTAGAGTGGTAGCACACCAGACAAAACATGTATACAGATCAGCCTAGATATCCTGAAGGCCTCCGTAGATAAACCAATCAACTGCATGATTGCTATAGTGCCACCAAGAACAACACTCGGGAAGATACTCTCTAGTACCTAGGTAGTCGGGTAGTATGACTAAGGGCACGATCTAGCCTCCTTAGTTGGTGCCCTGAGATATTGGGCCGAGTATTATTGTTGGACCTCGCACGTATACTAGAGAGCTATAGCACAAGGAAAACCCTTGTCTGTAGAAACCTTGAATACCCTAACCCTTAGGACAGAAACATAAACAGAATAGACAAGATCTATTGTCGCGCAACGGTGTCTCCTGCATTCTAGTTGTGAAATTCCTACACATTTCTTCCTATTAAGCATTTGGCCATTTAGTCATTGCAGTATTATTCAGCTCGGAGTATAACTTCTCAGGAGTAAAAAGAAAGTTTAGGGCCCATTAGCACCCTTATTTGTAATCTAGTCCATTGCATTCCTCTCTTCATTCTGATCGCAGAGGTACCCTTCACTTTTAAGCCTTTTTTTTTCTCCGCGGTCCCACCCCTTTTCGAGACACCCTTATTTGACACCTATCCCATTAGACTCCTCACTTTGTCTCGATCACCCTGATACATCTCACTTTTTGTGGTTCTGATTGTCATACTGCCACCTCATCTACTACCTAAGCCGCTACCATGCAAACCACCCGAGCTCAGACCCAAGAAGACTAAGATATTATGTTGTCCAACTTAGAATAGCGAATGGACTCCATCCCCGCTACCATACAAACAACACTCAATGACTCCCTCCCTTTAACAATCCAAGCAACCATTCACAAAAGGTAAGCAAGTAGAACCCAATGCAGAGGACCCTGGACATTCCCATTGTGAGCATACTCATTCCTCCCACTCCTCTTGGGGTTCTCCACACTCTTGGAATAAGGTGCCCAAAGTTGACATGCATAAATTTGATGGATCCAACCCAACAGGGTGGGTCTCTCAAATGGAACAATACTTCACCCTCCATGATATTTGGGATGATGATACCAAACTCCATGTAGGGGTTTTGTACCTGGATCAAGAATGATGACAATGGCATAAGAAATGTTATCTAGGAACACCCACTTGGAACATGTTCACTAAAGCAGTTTGTGCCCATTTTGATATGGAATCACATTTTTTGGGTCAACTCACCAAGCTATGCCAAATTGGATCAGTCACAGATTTCATCACAACGTTTGAACAATTGGCTATCCGGACTGAGGGCTTATCTGATGCATTTTAACTTGAATGTTTTATCAATGGCTTAAAGGAAGCCATCTGGGCTGATGTGAGCATGCATCATCCTACTACCTGGTTGCAACCATGTCAATTAGCCAAGGAAGCAAAGACCATCCTTCAGGCCCCACCCATGAAGGCTCCAGTTCTCAACCGTCCTCGCCTCGGGGCTCACCCAGCTTCGACACAAACATTGAAGGTCCAAAAGGTATCTCTAGCTGAAATGGCGGAACGTTGCAAACAAGGACTCCGCTACTATTGTGATGAAAAGTATTCACCATGGCATAAATGTCGAGAACAAAAGTTCTTCTAGATTGATGCATTCACTTCCTCTCCTTCTGAAGACATCCCATCAGATGAGGCTCCACCAAGTGATCACACCGAATCTCCAGTTGTAACCCCTGTGGAACCAGAGGAACCCATCATATCGCTTCTTGCACTCTCAGGTATTTTGGCCCTGCAAACATTGAAGCTCAAGGGTTACATAAAACATCGGTCAGTGGTGGTGTTGATTGATAGTGGTAGCACCCATAATTTTATTCATCGCAGGATTGTTGATGAGATCCATTGTTTTGTCCACCTTGTTTCTAATTTTCAAATCCTCATCGCTAATGGTGGTACTATGAAGTGTGGGGGCTGTTGTGAGAATGTAAAACTCCAAATGGGTGATTATACTCTGAAAACCCACATGTTCTCCATTGCCATGGGTGGTTGTGATATTGTATTAGGAGTGGAATGGCTTCACACTTTGGGGCCAATCACAATGGATTATCAAGAATTATATATGAGCTTCACCCAAGATGCTCACTCCTATACCCTCAGAGGTCTCCAAGCATGCTCTCCTGAAATCATCAGCTCTCACAGGATGGAAAAACTGTTGAAGAAAGGCCACCATGGTGTGATTGTTGAATTTAATGCCATCCAGGTCACTGAACACACCTCTCAGGTAGTTCCTTCCAGCTTGCAACTCCTCCTGGAAAAGTATCCCAAGGTCTTTGATATTCCCACAACCTTACCTCGCTCCAGGGGTGAGCATGATCATAACATCCCTCTCCTTCCGGGTAGTCAAACCCCCAATGTACGTCCCTATAGATATCCATTTGCTCAGAAAAAATGAAATATAAAAGATGGTACAAGAATTATTGGAGGCAAGCGTAATTCGCCCCAGTACCAACCCATATTCTTCACCAGTGGTAATGGTCTTAAAGAAAGAAGGTACTTGGCACATGTGCCCTGATTTTCATGCCCTGAATAAACTAACCATCAAAGATAAGTTTTCCATTCATGTCATTGATGATCTATTGGATGAACTCCAAGGTGCCTGTGTATTCACCAAATTATACCTCCGCTCAGGCTATCACCAGATTAGGGTGGAAGAGGCAGATATTTCGAAGACTGATTTCAAAACTCATGAAGGACGTTATGAATTCTTGGTCATGCATTTTGGCCTTTGCAATGCCCCATCCACCTTCCAAAGTCTCATGAATAAATTATTGAAACCTTATCTTCGAAAGTTTGTCTTGGTTTTCTTTGATGACATCCTCATTTACAACCGCACTTGGGATAGCCACCTTCTTCATGTGGACAAAGTCCTTCACTTGCTACAGGAAAACCAATTGTTTTTCAAAAAGACCAGATGTTCATTTGGAGCCAGTGAAGTGGAATACTTGGGACACATTGTCAGTCGAGAAGGGGTAAAAGTGGACCCCCAAAAGATACAAGCTATGCAGGAATAGCCGCGACCCAAGACCTTAAAGAATTTAAGGGGTTTTCTTGGTCTCACAATATATTACAGGAAATTTGTCCACCATTATGGAAAAATTGTTAAGCCATTGAATGACCTTCCTAAGAAGAATGCATTTCATTGGACACCTGTTGCTGAGCAAGCCTTCACAGAATTAAAGAGGGCCATGTGCACTACCCTTGTCCTAACAATGCCTGACTTCAACAAAACCTTTGTGGTGGAATATAATGCTTTTGGCATTAATATAGGCGCAATGCTCACACAAGATGGTCGACCTTTGGCCTTTACTAGCCAAGCGTTGAGTGGTCACAATCTGGGAAGATCTACGTATGAAAAAGAAATGATGGCCATTCTCCATGTGGTGCACGTATGGTGACCATATCTCTTGGGACATCACTTTCATATCAAAACAAATCACCATAGTCTGAAATATTTTTTGGAGCAACGACTATCCTCCCCAAAACAAAATAAGTGGCTGACCAAAATGTTGGGTTATGATTATGAAATTATATACACAAAGGGAAAATATAATATAGTAGTCGATGCATTATCACACCAACATGAGGAATATGGATCCCTCTTTGCCTTATCCTTACCGGTCCTTGATTGGATTGAAGAAGTACACCAAGAGTGGCTAACACAACTGACTCTCTCCAAGTTAATTCAGTGCCTTCGAGAGGACCCTAATCGTCCCATCAATTACACTTGGCAAGATAATATTCTCAGATATAAGGATCTCATGGTTCTCTCACCCTCTTCAGCACTCAAGCTGAGACTCTTAAATTAGTTGCACTCATCAGCTATTGCGAGTCACTCATGCTTCCAAAAGACATATGCTCGTGCCCGTCGTTCTTTTTTCCGGGTAGGCATGAAGAAGGATATCCTTCACTTTTTCATAGAATGTGAGGTGTGCTAACATAATAAAGGTGAAACTATCAAGTCTACAGGCGCCCTACAACCCTTACCCATTCTAGCTTCTATATGGACATAAATCTCCATGGATTTTATAGTGGGCCTTCCTAAAGTTGGGAACAATTTTGTCATCATGGTGGTGGTTGATCACCTCTCTAAGTATGCTCATTTTTATGCCTTACCCCACCCTTTCACACCAACACTAGCAGCACAGGTTTTCCTTGATCAAATTTTCAAGTTACATGGCATGCCCACCTCTATTGTATTTGATTGTGACCCCACTTTCAGAAGCACATTTTGGAAAGAGACATTTAAATTGCAGGGCACCCAACTGAACATGAGCACAACCTATCACCCCCAGTCTAATGACCAAACAGAAGTGGTCAACAAATGTTTGGAAACCTACTTACGGTTTTTTTCTTCAGACAAACAACATTAGTGGGTGCAATGGCTCCCCTTGGCAGAATGGTGGTACAATACTTCTTATCATACGGCCACTAAAATGACCCCATATGAAGCAGTGTATGGCCAACGCCCACCTACAGTCACTACCTATCTTCCAGGTACATCAAAGGTCCAATCTATTGATACAATGTTGCAAGGTCACACAACCACCCTCTCGGCTCTAAAGGATAACCTCCATATGGCCCAAAATTGCATGAAGCAACAAGCAGACCAACATCATTCATAAAGGGTTTTTCAGGAAGGATCATGTGTTTCTTCGGCTCCAACCTTACAAGCAAACATCTCTCAAAGCCCAGGGACATAACAAGTTGGAACCCAAGTTTTATGGGCCCTACCATATCATCAAGCGTATTAGGTCAATGGCCTACAAATTGGCCCTTCCAACTACTTCCAAAATCCATCTGGTATTCCATGTTTCCTATCTGAAGAAAGTGGTGGGATATAATTGCAGGGTCCAAACCATCCTTCCAGAATTAGATGAAGAAGGTTCCCTTTGGCTCCAACCAGATGCAGTCCTCAATCATCGTGAGCGTAAGCTACGTGGCATAACTATCAAAGAAGTGTTGATCCAGTGGAAGGACACATCACTAGAGGATGCAACCTGGGAACCAACAACTATTCTCCAACAATTTCCGCACCTGCAACCTTGAAGACAAGGTTGCTTTTGAAGGGGGAGGGCATGTTAGGATCCGATCCTAACCCCTCTCCATGGGTCATTAGTTAGTAGGATATATTTTCTATGTAATAAAGGCCGACATTATTTAATAAGGCCTAATAAATAAATGAGAATAAGTCAATGTAAGAAGACCTAATATAAGCTTCTTCTTCTAGAAAGATCTTCCTCTAGAAGTTTCCTTAGAAGGTAGAATTAGTATAAATAAGAGTAGGAGGCATTGGATATTTTTGTCTCGGAGTTTATTGTAATAGAGCTCTACTCTGCTAGAGGTTGCCCCCCTCAAAGAGGCAAGTGAACATTGCTATCTCTAATAAAGGTGGTCTTTCTGGTGTTATTATGGTATTGTTCTAGCTATAATATGGTTGTTCCATTACTGCTTGCTAAATATTTTTGTTTCGCATATTATTATTCATCTGGTATATTGCAAAAACCCACCTCATGTTTTCCTCAAAGCCTACTAAAATTAGTTATTCTCCAATCGATTCATCATCAGTTACATGGAATCACCCAAGAGATCACAAGTATTCATTAGTAGGAAACAAACTCTGTTAACAATACTAATGTTCATAGCCACCTTCCAGAAATCCTCAAACATCCAAGCACTCACTTACCACAAGCACGGGGTCTCCACTTAGTGAACTTGTGACATAGCACGTGCATTCATGGGATATTAAAAAATACCGCTAATTTCACTAAATATTGAAAAATACATCCCAAAATCCTTTTTTTGAACCCCCCTCTCAATACATATTTCCAATTAAAAAACCCTATGTTTACTAGATATCCCCTATTTTTACCAAACGTCCCTTGTTATGCCCCCCAATACATATAAACTCCCCTTATCCGCACATCCTTCCCCCCTAATACCCACAATATATTGACCCTATTTTTCACAATTTTAAAACCCCCTTTATGAATGAATGTGATAACATATTGGCCAATATGGTGAAGCCCCTGTGACCACAAGTGGCCATGGGAATCTTTGTCTCATCATGCATAAGTGACCATGGGAATCTTTGTCTCATCATGCATAAGTGACCATGGGAATTTTTGTCTCATCATGTTAAAGGAGATTTGGTCCATGACAACATTCTTATAAAATATTTCAACAATGATCCCTCATGAGATATTCCATCAAGGATTTGAAGCGGATGTGTTTATTTCTAAAAATAAAATTCTACATTTACATTTTGAAGTTGTAGTAAATCTCCTCTCATGACAAAGCATAAAGAGTCTATTAGAAACTTCAAGTGGATTGGAGATTTCTTCAACATACCCAATTGTGAATGAGAATCATCATGATCCAACAAACATTTCTTCTTTCATAAATTATCCACAACAACAAAATTATACTACTTCTACACAACATGCAAAACATTACCCTTTTGTCTTTGTATTGAAATGATCTTTAAAAACAATACCCTTTGGTCTTTGTATTGTATTGAAATGATCTTTAAATGTATCTTCCACTACGAGAAGCAAATTTTACACCTAATTAGGTGATCATATTAAAACAAGAGCTGCATGGCAACTTAGTCCCTACCGAGCAAGGATGGATGGATATGATCTCCTATTAGTGATTAGGAATGAATACATTTTAAATTTCAAGAAGCCACACTGGAATCAAGTGGGATAGGAAGATTTCAATATTCATGCTCATTATAGATTACCATATAATTAATATTCATGCTATTAATATTATGGTAGCTACGGGAGGTATTTACCCCCACGTGTGAACCTGACGAGAATAGAAGACTCCGGGAAGCAAGATAAACCCTAATGAGTTGGCTAATAACCCTAGAAGCCTTGTCGGCTCAAGAAGAAAAATTATATTAGGCTATTAGCCTCCAAGAGAAG
>SNQJ01S0048685.1:6959-28378 GCA_010110895.2 Picea sitchensis
AGATGGTCATATGAAGTGCTAACCCTTTGTATATAGCCTGCATATATATTTTTCTATTGTTGCCTTGTTACGGGCAGGTGTTCTCATTTGGGACTATACTTCATTATTGGCTGATTAGCCGGACCTTCTGATTTTGGTGGTAACCTGTGAGGGGGAAACTTTAACTCTAACCTTATATCTCAGCCTCTTCAAAACCCCAGGTTACCGAGGACGTCTCCCCTGGGCTAACCTCCCTAAATAGAAAGAACCTCCCCATTGTGGTGACATTGGGTGGGGAAGGTTCCTGTTTCACCAGTTTGACCCTTATCCTTTTAGCCTTTTGACCTAAACTACAAACTGAGCGATAACAGAGCCTAGATGGAAGAGGTTTAGATCGAGGTGACAGTGGGTCTAGACTTAGGCTTGTGCCTCTAAGGACACACCAAGTGGGTTGGAGACTTCTCCACATTAGTAGGTGTGTATAAGGACGGCAACAGAACCTTAAGTATTTGTTGGAAATGTGTTGAAGAAAAACTAATCTTTGAGGGATAAGGTTGTCACTCATCAATCAAATTATTAAGGTGTTTTTAATGGCTGAAATGTGCTTCCAAATCTACAACTTAATTGATAGAAGAAAGGAGAACAAGTGCAGAAATAAAACAGCAAATAAAGCGAGAGGGAGAGCCTCTTCACATTGCTTTACTCCTAGATGAATGAATTCATTACTAAGCCTTTATAAAAGAATGACAAGCAGCAGCATCTATAACAACATGAACAACGATTGAAGAGCATAAATAAACCATAAAACAAAGAGGATCAATACCTCAATCTTCCATTAATCTTCAAATTTGATACACAAGGGAGCCCAACACCATCATCTCCAAGCTCCAATCTTCAATCACTACTTTCACTCCACAATCCTCCAATTGCCAAAATACCTCATGAAATGGAGAGAAACTCCTCTTTATATAGAGGGAAATTGATGCCTCTTACAATAAAATACAATATTTGCTAACTAACTCCATGACAAGTCAAACAATAATAAAATAATGGAGTAGTTAAGCAACATCCTCTAAAAATAGCACAAGAAAGTGGGGTGCGTCCTTGAAATGAGTGGTTGACCATGTCAAGTGCTCCATCAAATAGTAAAATAATGCCTCAATAGTGCGCCCCCCATGATGCATGCATGCAAATACAATAAAATATTTTTGACGTGGGAGAGTGTTCTATAACCACCATCCCAAAAAAGACAATGGTCCACAAGATGCATGAGCAAGTGTGCAAGATACCAACTAGATGGAGCGCTCCACAAGAAAGGCTTAGTCAAGCCTTCAACAACTTTCTCAAAATAGAAAGATTCCTCCTGGGCTCTTTCTCCAATGTGAAACCACCTCAATAAATAAATAAATAATCTCCAAGGTAGTTACAACTCCTCAAGACTTGTGCAAGGAAGGAGTCAACAACAATAAATTAATTAATCTCCAACCAACTCCACATGGGTGCACCCTCCAAGAATGAAAATATGTCAAATGAAGTAGGGTGCTCAAACTATTAACCTTAATCTAGATAAATTAGATTAATTTAACCATTGAACAATTAAATCAACATGTGTGCACAAAGGTTAATGCTCAAATATAACCATAGTCCCCCTCCAATTAGTCGCCAACATATTTAATCACCATGATCATGTGTACCAAAGAGGGGTGCACATTAATAAAGTGTTGTACCATGTAAATAAAAGATGTTCCCCTAGCAAAACCCCACTATGACAACAACGAAATATAAAGTAAGGTGCACCACCACCAAGGGATTATTACATCAAAAGTAATTATCCAACCTTAGAAAAAAGGTTAGATCACCATCAAATCATATGTAGTAACCCTCCTTCTAACTCAAACTTAGGAAATGACGCATCAATGAGGGTACTAACATCATTAAACACTTTTCCCCCTAGGTGATGTCTTTCAAATGTTAAATCATAAAGTCAAATCACCTGGGAAAATCCCACAAAGGCAACATGAATCATCCCACCATAGCTACATCATAAGAGAAGGGAACATAACAAAGTGCCAACCCATCCAATCATCAAGTGTGTTCCCAATCACACATCCAACATATGACAACTATGTAGAACACCCCCTCTTAGTGAGACCAACATCTTACATCAACACACCAAGTCACTAGGAAACATCAACAACATCATGAAACATCTACCTCCTAACACCATCATCTAACCCCTTGGGGGGATTAGACCATCATCCATATCCAAGATAGGCATATATACCAAACCACACCATAATGAGATAGTACGCTCCACAACCATCCAAAAGTGCAACCAAGGGGTGATCAACAAGGCAAGCACATGTGGAAAGACGACCAAGCAGCAAGCACAATCATCCAACCAATGAGTAGTGAGACCCCCCCAACCAAAGACCTCCATCAAATGATATGATGCCATGAAGATAAGGGGCTCCATAAAGATGAATCCCCCCAAGTTGGTCCAATAGCTCCAAGGAATTAGCAGCAAATTTCCATCAATGTGATGAAAATCACAGTGGAACCTCATACAATATGAGGTGTAAAATAGCCCATATGGTGTGCTTCGAAGAGATATACTAGTCAAATGTAATAAGTATAGATGCCTCCTATCTAAGGAGATATCAACTAAATTTTAGATATGGTTATGTGAAACAATATATTAGGCAGTTAGGCAATGATCCCCATCATCAACAATGTTTTAAAACTCGAACTCGGTCAACTCGATCGAGTTGACCCTTGACGGTATTGACTCGGCCAATAGCTCAATTTTAAGGGCCAGTTCAATACCAAATCGGTCCTACTCGGCCAAGTCAGTCCTGGATTGCAAATCCTACATGTTCAGGACATGAATAATCTGAACCTAATATTTTTGTGTTAGTTGGTCGTATGTCACCTTAATAATTTCATAAATAATATGAGCACCTGTGAGGTTTGTGATATTTGAATTTTGAACTAGTTTATTAGGTTATGTAAATCTCATGGATGCTTGGTTTTAGGCAGGCCTTCAAGATCCCGATTTTCAATGACAATCTGAGTTCTACTCTAAACTTGTAAAATCTTAGATTGCATAATAGAGTCATTCAAAGGTTTGTGGGCTTAAAGATAAATCCATTATGAATAAAGGAATGTATCCTGAGAACAAGGCATTTGTGATTTTGTAGGAATGTATCTTGCTACCCATGTTGGCCAAGGAAAAACTTGCCTTCACTAGTCACAGTTTTCAATATAATTGTGGGTTGTAATAAAGCTTCATATATGTAGGCAACATTGTACTGTAACTTTTTGGTCTCATTCTGGTCAAAAGCCAGCCTCATGTAGATTGTAACTGTTGCCTTCAAATTTTAATATGATGTCTCGAGGTTTTGATTTACATTTTAGTTGATTGCTACTCGTAGCATGTTTTTTGGACTCTAGAGGCCATTTAGAGTCTCATTGACTATGTATTTTGTTGTTGATAATATTCCATTCAATGCCATTTTGATATATTCACCCTTACATGGTATATACATGAGCAGACTTTGCATATTTTGTCTCTAATGGTTTGGAATCTCTAAAATACATTTTTTCATTAAAATTTAAATATTTTATGTATTTTTTGGTAAACCAAGTCATTGAAATCAGATCAGTCCGAGTCATTCTGAGTCCGAGTTAACCCTCAACTGATTCCAAGGCTGAGTCCGAGTTTTAAAACATTGATCACCAAAAGTTTATTGTTTTGAAGGCATGACACCAATGTTTTTGAGGCAATATACAATGTTGCCTCTATTTGATTCCCTACTCTTGCTCATTTTTGGCTTTATCATTCTTCTTTATCTCATCTCAACATATTTGCATGGTCACTCCTCTCCTCACACCCTTGATGTGGTTGTTCATTCTCTTCTTCTGAGTGCAAAAAATAGAAATCAACAAACTGCCATTCAATTAAACCTTGAAATTCAAAAATGGGCAAGCAATCATTGCATACATCTGGAAATTAGATTTGAAACAACAAATTAACATTTCAACTTTGTTATTGGGCATATGTCTTGAATATGTCATAATTGTTATTGCACAATTTGTACTTTGATCGAAGGAAAGGTTAATGGAGAGCAAATTGGCGTAACTTGAGGTTATCCTATCACTGTCACCTCAATAGGATGCCTCTTTCTATTTAGGGTTGATGGCCCAGGGGAGATGTCCCTGGTGATCTGGGAGTTTGAGAAGGCAAGGTTAAGATGTCTATTAAAAGGTCCCCTCTCACAAGTCACCACTGATCAGAAAGTCCCGGGGTTTTAACCAATGAAGTAGTGAAATATCAAGATGTACCTGCCCAGAACAAAGCAACAAGAAAATATGTCTTTTGCAAGTACAACTTGATGTTAGTACTTCATAAAACCACAGAATTTATCAATAAAAGTAATGGCTGATGTAATGGTGAAGTAAACAGAAATTTATAGCAGCAATATCTATAATACAATAACTTCACAATAAATGCCTTAAATAGCTTCAAAATGACCAAAAATAATCAATCATCAACATCAAAATACTAGCATTTTTCTGAAGCAAGTAAGGCAATGCATTAATCAACCTTTTCAATTGCTTTTAGATGCTTTTAATGCTGCAAACTATGGTTGTAGCTTACTTTAGTAACAGCAGCAATAAAGTTAGTAGGTTAGGCTATTCTAATGTTMGAAGTGGTTAGTAGAAGGCTTTAGGTGTAGGTTTTGATAGTTGTTTTGGTCAATCACTCAATAGGAAGTCTTAGATTAGTGTMTTTAGGGAAAATGGAGTCTATTAGGTGGCAGCAAATGTTAAAGGAAAAGGATGATAGTAGGAGAGCCAAAGACAAGAGAGATTAATAGTTGAAGTGTTGGTAACCCAAGGCTTCAACTACCAAACCCTAGGGGGAAAATAGCTACTAAGGTGTAGGTAACCCTAGGCCTTAGTAGTTTTCCTCCTCCTTTGGTTCAAAGATGAAGCAAATGACGGCTTGGATGAAGAAAAAATGCTAGGGTGTTGCAATGGCAAGGCCTCTAGCAAAAGCTCCAAGAAAAATCGGCTTCTTGGCAAAATCTAGTAGGTAAAAGTTTTTAAAGTAAGGACAATAACATGTGCTTGGCTTCCTATGGTTTTAGACTAACAATTTCATAATATTAATGCAAATGCAAGATAAACATAACCATAACCATTCAATTAAGAAGAATTGCAGGAATCTTACTTACATTCATCAAGAATCATCAAGCAAAAAACCTAGTTGAACACTTCCACCAAGAAAATTGTCAAAATAGTCCAAAATTAGCCTCCTTCAACAAGTGCACCTAAATTTCAGCCAATAAGCCCTAAGTAGGGCGCAAATTTCAGACCTCACTAAGTGTGAGTGAAAGATCATGAAAAATACCAGGGATTTTTCCCTTATTTATACAGTTACAATGACTAGAATTAGGTCAAAAAGGCCGACATGGCCAGTTACATGTAATATCTAGTTTTTACATTAAATGACATAATAAAACCCTAAATCAAGAAGAAAAGGTGACATCATGCCCTTTTAGGGTGACGTTAGACCTTTTTAGAGCAACGTTGGCCTCCAGGAGCAAAACGTTAGGCCTCCTTGGGCCTCTGGATCATGCCACATGTGCCACTTGGCACACAACTGCCTCCAAAGTGTACAAAACGTTGGGTGACGTCATGGGTCACATGGGTAACGTCATGGGCCTTCCAAGGCATACATCATGGTAAAAAGGGCAAGACCCCCTAGGTCCAGGCCTACCAGGTTGTCTCTGGTGAAACGTCCTCCTCTCTCTCTGGTGCAAACCTCTGATCTGTCTCTGCCCCTGGCTGGTGTCTCAGCATCCATCTGGTGGGATTTTATCCCTATGGAGGTCTGAACTAATCATCTCCCCATGTGTACCTGTCCATCGGGTGTGGTTCTGCAACAACTAGTACACCCTCCATGGGCTCATAAGTCATAGGGATCATAGCAATGTCCATCACATCTAATAATCAAGTTATTTAAACATGTGCATGAAACCCGCTTTCCCAGACAAGTGCTCAAAGACGTTATGTTATTCTACAAGCCAAGTTTGGAGGGGATGCTATGATGTCCTATTGGGCTAGTGCTCACTGGATGTGGGATGTTTCCGGGTGAAGACAAATCCAGGCCATGTAAGTGGGTGAGGTGGTAAGGGATGTCTGGGCAATGGGTGCAGTGATGGCAGGGGAATGTACGGCTTACCTGTGGGTGCCTCTGAAGAGGGTGAGTTGCACCTTGTCATGGATGCAAATGTTTCCAAGCCCATTCATGCCTTTTATCTTTTTTATCTTATTGTTTTTTCTTTCAAGAGACTAGTTAGGGGACACTGCCCTGGCATGATGACCAGTGGTGACCATAAGCATTTCACAGAAATGGAAAGGTTGGCTCGTGATGAGACCCCCTTTCTCTTGGCTATGCCACCAAGAGCCACCACCATGGCGTGGTGACCAGCTTAATGGTAGTGTCATACCACTACATGCCCACGGACCTAATAGGTTGACTCGTGATGAGACCCCTATCCTCCAACTAGGTCTTGAATTTATTATTTTTACAGGTCCCTTTGTTTCTTGCTGAGAAGCCTTTTATTGCTTTCTCAGGGATCCCTGGGTGAAGCATCTGAAGGTTTCATTCTTTTGGTTGTTATCTTTTGCCAGCTATTTTTACCCTCTGGGCCTTTAGCCCCTTATTCCCATAAGGTAAGGTACAACCCTTTGCTAGCTTGACAAACCCAATGCCCGGACCAATGTATGGGCAACCCTTGCTAGCTTGACAAACCCAATGCCCTAATTCAATGTAAGGGATGGATGAGAGGGAAAAAGATGAAAGTGGTAAGTATGGTGGAAAGGACGATGACCTTTTTATGAACCCCCTGGAAATTCAAACCCTATGGGGAACAACATTTCCTTTACTAGGGTATCCTGCCATTCCCCCCAGGTGTGTGGACAAGTGGAAAGGCATAAGGTCCAAGCACACGCTAGAAGTAAAAGAATTAATGCACATATTCAAATGTTTTGAGAATCGTGAATGGCCACATACAATGATACCCTGACTCATTACCTCATGGAGCAAGACCCATCAAGGACCAGCCGCATGGGATGGATGTTGTTGTTGGGTTTTGACAAGGTGGAGGCGCTGAAGAAGAAGAATGATGAGCCCTCCAGGGCCAGGATCAAGTCAATATGGCTCTCGGTACTCCATGTATAGGACCTGTGGGCCTCGAGACATAATCTCCTTAGTTATCCCTAGGCTAGGGGATAACAATAATATTCATATATGTTATTGTAATTGACATGAATATGTTTGCATGATATTTGTATGTTCTAGTTGCTTTGCTCCAACACATTATGTTTAGGTTTCTAGTGTTGCAACGAAAATGTATTCGTTGTTACTATATTAGACTATGAGTCCCTAGGCAAACACAAAGTCTGAGACCACCTTCTTTTGAGTTTTCATCCTTATCTATTGATGAGGTGTTGTCATTATCCACTAATGAGTTGTCAGTGAAATCTAGATCTACAAGTGGTCAAATACATGTACTATATATTGACATCATGAGATGAATACATGTGTTGAGAATGGCTTAAAACCTTTTCCGCCAAGTTGTGCCTTGCTTGTTCCATTTCTTAACACGATATCAGAGCTCCTTATAGTCTTAAGTGCATGATAGAACCATGGTAGTTTTCCATGGAAGGTTTGCAATTTGAAAGTTGATGACGAAAGAGCTCTTTAGTCTTAAGGGCCTCATAGCACTTCTCTCTCCATGATAGTAATCCATGGGAATGCACGAGGAAGGCATGAATTTTGATCATGGGCAAGTGATCTGCTATGATTGGAAGGCAGTTTAGTTTGCCAAACAGATCTGCAAGTCTTTGCCAAAGTAAATTTGCGATCATTATGATTTGGTAAGTTTCCACTTTAATTTTATAAATGTCTATTGGGGTTCATGGTTTTTGAATCTATTTGGTGTTGCGTCGAATATTTGATCCGATGGTGGAGGAAAATTGTGATTCCATCATCTATCTTTAAAATTGCAAATGCAAACTGTTGTAATCAATGAGGTCTATTCCATCATCTGCCTTTAAAATCTCTGTCAAATTCTTCTACTTGTGCTAATGTTGTTGTTTTCGGATAATGGGTGATGACACTTGTGAGCCAAGCCAAGAACAAGATTTGAGAGCGGTAGTTGAGACACTTCAAGAGTGGGATGTTTGTCAAATCCAGAAGAGATCCAAAAGACAATAGCTGCAGATTGTTTGTAATATCATGGACAATGTGCATCTCATCAAGAGCAGTTCAATCTTCCTTGGCCTCCACCAGTGCCACAGCAAGAACTCTTCATTAATCCACTGTTTGAATCCATTTTGCATGCAAGGTGACTCAGCAAACAATGATTTGAGAACCCAGCAAAAACGAAAATAACATTATAAATCACCGATCTCAGCTTCAAATCAGCCTTCTTGGTTATGAGCAAGGTTTTTTGTGGCATGGGAATTTTGTTCTGCTGGCAATATTGATAGAAACGATCTACCCACAACAATATTCCCCATCACGATTTTGCCACGGATCCAGATCTGCACAATTGCCTCCTTGGAACGCAAAGGTTAGCATTGTTAATTGTTAGAGTTGTAATATTCACAGATCTGTGAGATTCATTGACGCATATGATCTGTGAGTTGTGTCAAAGGATCTGCCAAACTCAAGCATCTTTGCAAATTCAGAATCAAATGGTGAGTTGATCTACTGTCTCAAACATTTCTGTCCAGCTACTCTCAAATCCGTGGCTCCTTTGTGATAGATCTGGCCACACCAACCACATTACCTGTAATCGACTTTGCTCACAGAGATTTGAATCATCTCTCCTTAGATGAGATTTCATGTAGTAGATTGCAATGTTTGATTGATTCACCAGCGTCACCAGCGTTGACCATACACCTGTAATAGAGTTGTGAATTATATTTTGCAGATCTAAGATCTACCATTGACATTTAGCCCGATCTCTGTATCTCGGATGCTTGTCTCACCTCAAATCGTTTAGTTTAGCCCAAACTTTGTATGCTGAAAAAAAAAGGTTTTTAACTGGCGGAGTATTTGGAGGCCATCGGGCTTAGCTATTGATGTCGTTTTGCAGTCCTTAATATATCGCATTTGTAGGGGCAGATTTGGATCGTCAGTTTAATATTAAAAGGCCATGGTGGGCCTTATCAGGGGGACCCAAATTCTTCTTTGTCTGGGACTAGTTTGAGAATGAACCTATCTGTAGACCTCTACAAATAAAATACATAAATAGCCATTGTGGGTCGCTTTGAACATGAATCTACTCACAAGTTTCCAACCGATTGCTAGATGTTAATAAACAAAGAATTGGAGCGAGACAAGAGAGCATTGTACAGTGGCAAGGGTAATTATTTGGAAAATCTGGCGTACAGGCAACGGGATTGAAATAGTAGAAGCCAACAGACACCATGGCACGTGCTAGCTGGAATGAAGGTATTCGACCTTTAAAAATTTTGCCTTTTTTATTTTTGTGCATCATTTATCCCATATGCAGTCTACACACAAATATATCGTCCTTTATATTCAAAGTTATCTATACAATGAATAAGTGAAATGAGGCTAGTGTGGTTGGAAGCTAAGGTTTGAAGTGTTTGGTGAGTAGATCATTATAATATTTCATGAAACACTTTGCCAAACACAAAACTTTTGGGTAAAAAGCAAAACATTCCTTCTTGTAAAATGTGCTTAGAAATGTTTTGGCAAAAACATTTGTATTTTTTAAAAAGAGCTTGAAGGAGACATCTGTAAAAGTTATAATTTGATTTGTACAAAGGAGAAATGATGCATGCTTATCTCTCCATTGAAAAAGAACATTTGTAAGCCCTTGAGAAGAGAAGCAAAATAGATATTTTGAAAAGAGTGAAAATAAGGAGGTTGGTTATCAAAATATCTTTTGTGATTGACTATTTCCTCATGTAAAGAAAAATAGTGTTGTTATAATGCCAAAATTAATAAATAGATCTTTTTGTGGTGGATGTGTTCTTGACCTGTCCTGAAATTGGAATAAGGGGGTTTAAAGAACACTTTTCGCTTGTGTGTGATTGTGCATGATTTCTTGAATGCTTATGTTGTCTTGTGTCTAGTTCTTTGACACATTTAATTTGGAAAACAATACACACATGGAGAAAGAAGGCATAAAAACTTGATCAAAGTGAGACATCAATTCAATCATCCTCCACAAAGCACTGTGTAATCTCATGTAAAAGGAGACTATAATGTTCTTGTTCTATTTCATGAAACATTGATTCATGGCAAAGTCAATAATAAATTGAACAAGTTTGAGTCATTGAATTAAGGGTAGAGTTGCAAAACCCTTAGTGCAAATTGTCATAAAGGCCTGCCTGAAATTGAATAAAGAGGTCATTTTTTTTATCAAAATCAAATCATTGTAAAATCACAATTTGGGGTGCATGATCGATTGTAACCAACACTCTAAGTGTGACATAAGAGCAAGCGAGCGAGGTAGAAAAGCAAAAAGTACAAGAGAGAGTGATACAAGCAAGCGTGACAAATAAAAAATGGGTAAAGGAGGAAAACATTTGCAAAATGTCAATCTAGAAAAGAAAAAATTACAAGACTCCTTACATGAATAGGATAATTGGGTTGTTGATCTTCACAAGCAAATTGATCTAAACGATAAATTCATTGAAGCACTTCAACTAAAATTAATAAAAAGGAGCAGCAAATTGAGAACACAGTTGATGCAACATGTGCAACAATGACCTCATACAAAAGATTAATGCAACTTGTGACACAGATAATCTAATGCAAATGGTTGATGTTTCTTGTGATACAAAAGACCTGATGGTTGATACAGAGACAACAAAAGATATGGTTGATGATTCCTTGCCTAGTCATGAGATCGAATCATACAATAAATTTATGAAGATAAGTCTTGCTGAAGATGAGTCACAAGAAGAAGCAAGGAGTGATACCAAAAGCAATATCAATAAAAGTGAACTTGAATTTTATTTTCAAGTTACAAAAGAAAACATTTATGAAAAACATCAAAATGATCTTTCCAAGATTATTGTCATAACTTGGGAAGAATTGCAATTCAACAAGAATTAGCATGGATTAGGATATGACAAAGGAAGCAACTTTCATATCCCAGATTACTCCAAACCGGTTCAGTTTGTAAGTGAGGGATTTCTTGATAAAAATTTGAAGACTTCAAAATTAATTAAGAAACTAAAAATGTTAATGATACAATTGATGAAAAACATATTGAGGAAAAACATGAGTGCCAGCATTGTCATCGAGTTGGCCATATGGAGACACGGTGTTTTGATCTCCATCCTTGTCTTCATTGTGGTAAGACAAATCATCATTCAGATAAATGTCAAAAGAAGAAGAATGCTAAAAAGCCAATAATTCATTATGGTTGGATAAGTTCTTGGCATTGGAATCAACAAGTCAAGAAGTTGCATAAGTCTTACTCTAGTTCAAACATAGGTATGGACACATTTGCATGGAGAAATCACAAAAGCATAAGGCTTTCAAATAGTTGTTCTAGATGAAGATTTTGGGCATGACTGGGGCCCACTCTTAAAATTGAAAATCGAGTACATTGATAAAATGGTACTCTCTCGCACTTGAGGGGGGGACTTGGGAGTACAATGATGAAGAAAAAATTGAACTCTCTTTCACCTTCACGGGGGAAGTATATTGTAAAAATGGTTAGTGGCCAACCAAAACCACCACATTAATCAAGTCAAAATGGTTAGTGGTCAACCAACAAAACCACTAGATATAGCGATGAACCATTGAAGAACAAAAGAATCCAAAAGCTCAAGTTTGGATTCCTTCAACAATCTTCTCACCTTGCACCTGACAGGGGAAATATCAATAATGTTAGTCAAGCTTCAAGTTCCGAAGTCCTAATATCAAGGATGATAGTCAAGCTTCAAGTTTTGAAGTACTATCCATCAAAATTTAATCAAAATTTGGGAATTCCAACATGGAAACTAGTCTCCTAAACAATATATCTACAATTCAATCAATCAATCTCATCAAATCAACATATTTGGGAAGATCTAGCATGGAATCTGGAATCCTCTCATTGCTCTTCAACTATTCATTGGGATGTTGTTCGACACCTAATCGTGTCTAAATTCAGAGAGCACATCGGTGGCCCTATTTTTTCACTGATAGCAAAACGGTGATCCTATTTATTCACCAAATTAGCAAAAGACGCCAGTTTCTTCTAATCAAATTACTTGATCAAGTAATCAAGGAATTGTTCAGACATGGCAATTGTTCACTTCCAGAAATTCTACTCTCTTTCAAAGTTCATTTCAGATCAACCATTCAACATCATATTGGCAGTTTTTCAAGCATATCTTCATTGAAGCTTAATTCAAAAAGTTTCAAATTGAAGATTAAAGATGATAAGAAATTAAGCACTAGTTCATGTTGCCTTACTCGTATAATTATTCAAACTTGTGATTAAGGGGGGGGATGTTAGGTTGTGAGTCCCTAGACAATCACAAAGTAAGAGACCACCCTCCTTTGTGTTGTCATCCTTATCTACTGATGAGGTGTTGTCATTATCCATTGATGTGTTGTCAGTGAGATCTAGATCTATAGGTGATCAGATACATGTACTATAAATTGACATCATGAGATGAATGCATGTGTTGAGAATGTCTTAAAGCCTTTTCTTCCAAGTTCTTCTATCTTGCTTGTTCTATTTCTTAACATTCGCAAAAAAATCATTTTGTGCCATTTTTGGAGGTGACCTAATTATGTTAAAGTTTGAGCTAGATAGTAAACTGTAGGAATTCTTTAAGTTCTGACAGTACTTTGAAATTAGCTTAACATGAATCACAAAGCATAATCAAGACTGAATAGCAAAAACCAAGTAGTTTTACCAGCATGTAAATTCACACCACATGTACCCTAGGGAAACCCTATACAGGGAGAAAAACCCTAGCAAACAATTTCCTTTTATTGCAAAGATAATGTATGACCACTTACAAAATATCCACCATGAAAAACCTGCTCTTAAAAACCTGCTCTTAAAGAGCTTGCCAAGTTTACCTAGACCTAACTGTATGACTTGTAGAATGCTGAGATACTTTGCTAATAAATACCTCTGTTATATACCAGCACTGTAAAGGAAGCTATGCGCTGCCTGGGTGCTCTTTTGCTGCCTTTTCTGGACTGCTATACCAGCACTGATATGGGCTGATATTGCTGCCTCTTATGGACTGTTATTGCTGCCTTCTATGGACTGATACACATCCTTTTATGGACTGATGTATGCGCCCTGTTACTACTTTGTTATGGACTGATATATGGGCCCTGTTACCACTATGTTATGGACTGATATATCACTCTTTTTCCTCACTCATACGCTGCATAACAATTGTGTAGAAGAGAGGGTCGACCTCTTTCTTAAATAGGAGTGGAGAGGTAGAGAGGAGATGGCTCGAAATAGCCTAAGTGAATGCATGTGTTTACAACTGAACTTAACTCAGCAACCAGATTTAGAACTGAACTTTAACACTTCAGTTAGGACTCGACCTTGACTGGACATAACACTTCAGTTAGGACTGACCTTGACTGGACATGAATAAAACTACTCAGCATGCATTTACGATATGCATGCAACATGCATCTAGACATGCATGCAATATGCAGCATGCAACATGCGACATACGACAAAAACTTGACAACTTTGACTTTGACCTAGACATGCAAAATTGACTTTTAAAACTCGACTCTTTACATGGCAATTGGAATTTCTTCATGGTGGAAGGTACACATCGCCAAACGACTAGATCAATACATTTACATCATTTTCAATATCCAGAAGATTGTTTGTTTCTAGCCTCATAGGAAATTTATGTTCAACCTAACTTTTGCTAGATGCCTTGACTTTTGGTTCATGGCCTTCACAAGGCTTGACTAGGCCTCACAGAGGTTGTACGTTCACAGAGGTTGTAAGTTCCCCCAGAATTTTGCGCTACGCTGTCTATGCTCACAGAGGTTACACGTTCCCCCTGACTTTTGCACTAGACTGCCTATGTTCACAGAGGTTGCACATTCCCTTTGGCTTTTGTCACTGGGTCCGTCTATGCTCACAGCAGGTTGGCACATCTCCGCACTTCCTTTGCACTAGATTGTCTATGATCATAGATGTTGTATGTTCCCCTTGACTTTGCATTAGACTTACATCTTGAATTTTGTCTTAGACTTACAAGGTTTCCTACCTTTTCTTTGGCTTGACTCACAAGATCATATATAGCATTCATCTCGCCCCACTTTGGTTTGACTACGACGCTGTATCGCTCTCGGCTTTTGTCAATCACTCTCACAAGACTAGTTGATTTTCCAAATCACAGCCTCGGTGGGTCTATATGGTTTCCTCATTGGAGAATGTTTTTTTGATGCTGCCAAATTTAACAAATTATTGCTAAACAAGACATGTAAAGAGGAAAGCTCTTGTGGTAAAATACAAGAATGGAAGCACTCTAAAAATCCTACACGTCGCCAAATATTGCTATTGTAGCTCAAAGAATTGCAAATTCATAAATTCATAACAAAGATCCAAGCAAGCAGAGTCAATTTGAATTCCCACTTTTGCCCTAGCCAAAAATGTTTGGTGGCTAACCATACAAAGATAACACCCCCTTTGAGGCTAGCTACACAAGAATTGCTTCTAATTAATTCTTTCTTTAACAAACATTGTGAGACCTACTTTGAAAAAGCCATATAATTTGAGGAAAATATCATAAATCCAGAACATATCCAATAGGTGCCCTCTCTTTGTAATTAAAATACTCATGCATCCTTTGGGTCTTTAAATACATTCCCAAAGTAATATTGTGTTGCCCCGACTTCAGATATAATCTCACAAAACTGTGCTCCAATTCTTCTATTTTGTGATTGTTACCCCCCCATGCCTAGGGGTAACTAGAGGAGATCATGTCTCATGGCCCGCAATGAAGACAGTGATCCTGACCATGATGATGCTCAGCATGTCCACAGATAGCAGCCCCCCTCAAATTGCCTCTTCTACTATAGATCAGCCAAGCTCATCACATCCAGTCAACTCAGTGTATGGGAGATGGTAAGCCAGCATCACCATGAGGTATGTTAGACTTTAGTCCTTTCATGCGAAGTGTTGTGCTTAAATCACTAGGCATGTGAATGAGGATCACTGGTTGAAGTTGAATAATGCATCACTTGCTCAAGAAGTTATGTTTGTTTCCTTGTTTCACCTTGGTGGCCAACATCTGTGACCTAGTCCCATGTTGTCACCGCCCAAGGAAAAGGGGTACTGCTGGGGGGCCCTCACAAGGGTAACATTTTGTTCCCCACCATACTTAACACTTTCCATCCTGGAGCCTATCCCAGTGTACTAAAACTTCGGTAATGTGGCATGGTTCATTTTCTCATGAGAAGAGGGGTTGAAGGCCCAGAGGTTGATTGCAGTTGCTACTAAAAGAATAAAAGAATGATGCCAAAGAAAGAAAGGAATGATAGCAAAGGACTCTCAAAATCCAGTCCAACTTGAGCTCTACCCTTTTTGCATTCGCCCCAGTCCCAAGCAGTGATGTTATAGCTTGAAACCTTATAAAGGGGGCTTGCAAATATGATAAGAGGATAAATAAAAAGGAAAATAAAGGGGTTTGGAAAAACGTAGCGATTGGAAAGTGGTAACTCGAGAGCAAGCGCACCCTCTACAAAGGCGCTCATAGAAATGGACTCAATGACACCATAAGCCATGAAGTAATCCCAACACGTGCCACCATCACACTCACTCTTGAAGGGTTCTTTTCTTTCACTGTTTCCCTCGGGACATATCCCTCTATCTGAGTCTTTTCTTTCACCATTTTGGTTGGTACACCTAATAGGGTCAGAGGAAGGTCCTCCCATATTCAAACTTGCCAACTTACATAAAGTCCTGAGCTAGTGTGAAACTTGAAGGGGATACTGATGTGAATTGTTCATATGGCTTGTATCTTAAGTAATAGCTTACTTTGCATGATTTAAGGATTGGCATGTCTTATGAACATTTGCTTACTTGATTTCATATTTTGTTTTTGGTCTGGATGACCATGACATCATTTTTGAAGGACGCCCCAGGCTTTCACCCAAGACGTTGTGCCTCTATTGTAGGATGTGGCACGTGTGATGCAGAGTAGTGAGTCACCCAATGACTTGACACATCCAGATAGTGGCTCTCACATCTTCAGGACCTTGGATGATGGGTAGATGGGATTGATTTTTGATAGATTTGGTCATGGTGGCACAAAGATGTGTAGAAAGCCCACATCCTGGGCTCTACACCCCAGAGGCTATCTTGCATTGGATGGAGGACGTTGCACAAGGAGATGATTGGAGGACACATTAAGATGATACACAACCTTCTCCTTTTTGGACGCCACCCCTTGCACCTTGGACGTTGGACGTTGGGCATTTAGATGATGACATCATGCTAGGGTTTGACAGAGATGATGGGGTGTGCTGCCACTTGGATGCCAATGATGACTTTGAGATGTGGTGTAGCATTCTTCCACCACATTTGTACCTCAAACAATGACACATGGCCTTGGAGAGGCCCTCCTAACCCATTGGAGGCATGACGTCACCACACGTGTGACCATTTATGTATCGTTTTTCATATTTTGACATTTGTAAAGGCAAATATGAGGGATCGGCCCCACTAAGAGACATGTATTTTCACATTTTGTGACTTTTGGAGTGTTAGGGTTTTCTTATAAATAAGGCTAGCGCTCCTCTCATTTGGATCATCACTTCCTCTCACATTTGTGGGAGTGCAACTTTAGAAAAGTTTGCTCTACCTCTTTTTTGTCTCTTGGATCTCATGCGCTACTCTTGGAAGATCTTTGTGGATGCTTTTGCTTTTCTTAGGTGTTGTATTGCTATAACTAGGGTTTTTCTAGCCTAGCGACTTGGATGAGTAAGTAATTGTTGTAATTTTCATGTCATTGCTAATGTTTAAAGGTGTTAATTACTATCTTGTGCATGTTACTTTGTCTTGGTAAAACCCTAGGGAAGAGACATAAGTCTTTCCTTCCTCCACATACCTTGTTTGTCCAAGTTTTGTAAGAGCATTCTTTGTTAGGGTTAAGAACCTAAGGCCCAAGAGGCTCTACACCTTAAGGTTTTGATCCTAGTCTTTGATCTTTGACCTAGGTTATCTAGAAGAGAGAAAACAGCACCTAGGGCCCAAGAGGCTTTGCATCCTAGGGATCATTTTCTTGAAGGTTTAGTCCTAAGGTCCAAAAGGCTTTGCACCTTAGGGTTTAAACTTTAAACCTCATTCTTCTTTATCATCTAGCTCAATCTTCAAGGTTTTGCATGCTTGATTCCATAAGCCCTAAAAGACAACGGCACTAGTCTAAAACTCTTCTTGTGGTGAAAATTGCACTTAGAATTAGCATTCTCTCTGTCAAAGCAATCTTACTAACTTATCTAACCCTAACTTTAGCAATCTAATGATATTTATTGCTGTTGTTACAAAAGTTTGCTACAGCCACTAGTTTTTACTTTAATTTGCTGCATACACACTTGGAAAAGTGGCTTAAGTTACTCAGAATTCTGATCTAGCAATTGGATGTTATTGTACATGTTGAAGGTTTGGTTTATATGCTAAATTGCTACAAATCTGAGTGTTTTTTCTTGCTGCTGTTGCAAAACATTAATTGCTGTTATATGTTGTTTTACTGCTGTAAATTTGCAACAGCCATAGAATCTATTGATTATCTATAATGTCTAAGAGGTCATTTATAAGCTACATAACTTGGTAAATGCCTATTTATGCTTCAAATTGTTTATTTTCTCATACAGGTGAACCAATTTCCTTGTAACCTTTTCTTACCTCTCCTGGACCTAGACCTAACTCTTAGGTGACCAAGATAGGGGGCTGTAGGCTCAGCTAATCTTGCTATTTAATCCCTTGAGGTCACCAGGGAAGCCTTCCTTGTGGGGGACCTTCTTCCATCACTAAAACGGGGAAAGCATCTACTGAGGTGACAGTGGTAGAAGCTTACAATTGTTACACAAGATTGGGATCTTGTGGAGGGATTTGCACAAGTACAACTCCTGTGATAACAGTGACCATAATAGAACTCTATCCTTCATTGACTTCACTTGTGTACTTGAACGTAGTAGAATCTGATCCTTTGTTTAGTTGGATATACAAACTACTTTTAGTACATCACAAGAAAAATCGACAAGCAAGACGCCTTGACGATGCATCAAACTATAGAACATAAACTTCAAAGTTCAAACTGTAGTGAATCTGAATAATAATAAAGTAACAGAGTTTGCAATCATTATCACAAGCTATATCCATCCAAAACAAATTCTGACATACCTCAGCAACCACCCCAGTCATTCCAATAACCAAAACACGAGATTTGCTTAATCTGTAGAAACACAGAACACATTCAACTATCAGTTTTATTGGAATAGTATTTGAACTGAATATTTTAAATTATTTGAAGATCGCAGCCAATTATAAAACACAGGTCATAGTAGTATCAAAAAGAATCTTATCTATAAAGGAAAGAAAAGGTAGTAGTAATGTGTCTAAAACAACTAAATTTTTATCCATGCATTGACAATGATCTGATTTGAAGTATGTTTCCAGTCAAGAACCTGGGTGGTTAGTAGTAACACTCCAATACTACTTAGAAGTGATAAAAGTTTTTATAATGGTCACTTTATATGAGTGACATGTGACCAATGCAACCACTTTGGGATATTATAAATTATAATGAGATATGATAATAGTGGTGAAAGATGTATAACTGCAGCATTAGAAACAAAGTCATTATTTATTCTATCTCCACCATCATCTCAGTGAATATGTGAGCCCTTTGTTCTTACATGGTATTAGAGAAAATACCAAACTTGGAGCCAGGAGATCAAAATGTAGGCTTATGGAATCAGTGTTTGAGAAAGGTTGGCACAAAGATTCAACGACACCCAGATTATTGTTGAAATTTAAGCAGTTGCAGAGGATATTTTTCCTCTAACCGACTTGGGAAAGTCGGCCTCTAAGCTGCCCTCCTCTAACCGACCTGGGTAAGTCGGCCCCCTAACCGCCCTAGCTAGGTCGGCCCTAACCTAAGCTAGGTCGGCACTAACCTAGGTAGGTCGGCCCTAACCTACCTAGGTTGGCCCTAACCTAACTTACCTAACCTAAAGTCTATCCTACCCTAACCTAGGTCGGCCCTATCCTAGGGGTTTCCTAACCTATATAAAGGAAGGGGAGGCGCCCCTCATAACACACAGCTCACTCACTTCTGGAGGCAGCAGCTCTAAGGTATGATAACTCTGTTCTGGGGGCAGCAGCTAAAAGATAGGATTACTCTTTTTTGAGGCAGCACACAGAAGACAGAATAAATCTGTTCTGGGAAGCACTAGGACGACATTAACTCTGCTCTGGGACAGCAGCTAGAAGGTCAATAACTGAGGCAGAATAACTCTGTTCAGAGACAGCACTAGGAGGCCGAATTTGTGACTGACTAAGACACCAAATCTGAGTGTTTGGGAGGCAGATTAAAAGGGCAGATTTAAGACAGCAGCAGCTACAGAATCAGGTGGATAGCAATAGCTAAAGGTCTGAGTTTATGCTGAGGACAGACCTGTGGTAGAGGCTGAGAGGTGTTAGAAGACACAGAAACAGTAGTAAGTGTTTTTGACTTATCTCTCTCAAGAAGAGAAGTCTTGTACTGACATTGTACTTGTTTGACTAATAAATATATCACAAGAAGTTTTGCTGGGTTTTCTTCCCCTTGAGGGTTTCCTAGGATAAATACTTGTCCACTCTGTGAATGTTGTTCTTCCAATGATTCTTATGCTTCAGTTTATCTTTTAAAGGTTAAAGAACACTACTGTTAACTTATGTTATCTTTTGAAGCTAATAATTAACATGGTATCAGAGCTCTAGGGCATGGAAGTGCTCAGTTCTTCAGTCTGCTAGAGCCTGCGCAGATCCTTAGGAGTTATTCAAGCACAGTACTTGCAAAGATGTCTTCCATTTCTGTAAGGCTTGAGAACAGACTTTCGGGACAAGCTTGGTATAGCAGAAAATGCCTCCCTCACTGAGAGGGAGTGTTAAAGGTTACAGCATCATGAGAAATTCTCCAAGACTGCCTTGTATGTCAAAGCTGATTTGAGACTTGGAGAAAAGCCTTGTAAGTCAAGGCAAGAGATAGAAGATGCTGCTACAAGTCTTGTGAGCTTTGTGTGTCAAAGCAAAAGCCAAGATAACTCTTGTGAGCTTTGTGTGTCAAAACAAAAGTCAGAGACAAGAAATTCTCCAAGATTGCCTTGTATGTCAAGGCTGACTTGAGACTTGGAGAAAAGCCTTGTAAGTCAAGGCAAGAAGATACTGCCATAAGTCTTGTGAGCTTTGTGTGGCAAAGCAAAAGTCAAGACAAAGTAATGTGAAAAGGTTCTCCTAGGTATTCATGATGAGCTATGAGTATTCCTTAGGGACTGGCCACCCCTAAGTGAAATAACTCTAGCAATTAACCATGGTTAAGGAGAACTAGATGATCACATCCCTTGAAATGATCCTTATCTGTATAAGGTTACGAAACTACTTGTGATATATAGATCCTGTGTGGATGTCAACAAGTCAATGGTCATGTGCAAAATCTAAACGAAACTGTGTGGATATGTATGTCTGGAGAATACCTTTTTTGTTGAGAGGGAACGTTGAAATTTAAGCAGTTGTAGAGGATATTTTTCCTCTAACCGACTTGGGAAAGTCGGCCTCTAAGCTGCCCTCCTCTAACCGACCTAGGTAAGTCGCCCCCCTAACCGCCCTACCTAGGTCGGCCCTAACCTAAGCTAGGTTGGCACTAACCTACCTAGGTCGACCCTAACCTAACTTACCTAACCTAAAGTCTATCCTACCCTAACCTAGGTCGGCCCTATCCTTGTTAAATTTGGCAGCATCGACAATCATTCTCCAATGACAGGCCATATGGGCTACCTTGAGGCTACCCAAGGAGATTTGGAGAATCAACCAGTCTTGTGAGGTATTGACAAAAGCCAAGGGAAATGTACAACCTCTGTGAGTCAAACCAAAAGTCACGACGAACGAGATGCTATGTAAGTCTAATGCAAAAGTCAAGGGGAATGTACAACCTCTGTGAGCATAGACAATTTAGTGCAAAATTCAGGGGGAATGTACAACCTCTGTGAGCATAGACAGACTAGTGCAAAAGCCAGGGGGAACGTACAACCTCTGTGAGCCTAGTCAAGCCTTGTGAGCCATGAGCAAAAGTCAAGGCATCTAGCAAAAGTTAGGTTGAATATAAAATTTCTATGAACTAGAAACAAA
>SNQJ01S0048685.1:37389-61997 GCA_010110895.2 Picea sitchensis
AAATACAAGTGGTACTTAAGCGCACATCTATTGGCCACCCTTGTAACCCCTGTTGGTACCCCTTCGATTGGTAGTGCATCAAACAGCACTTGTATACAGATCGGCCTAGATCTCATGAAGCCCTCCATAGATAAACCGATCGATCGCTTGACTGCTATAGTGCCACCGAGAACAACACTCTGGAAGATACTCTCTAGTACTTGGGTAGTCAGGTAGTACGGCTAAGGGAACGGTCTAGCCTTCTTAGTTGGTGCCTGAGATATTGGGTCGAGTACTACTATTGGACCCCGCATCTATATCAGAGAGCTATAGCACAGGGCAAACCCTCGTATGTAGAACCCTTGAATACCTAACCTTTGGGACGGAAACAAAAACAGAACAGACAAGATCTATTGCCACGCAACTGTGTCTCCTGCATTCGAGTTGCGAAATTACTACACATTTCTTGCTTACAAAAACAGAACAGACAAGATCTATTGCCACGCAACTGTGTCTCCTGCATTCGAGTTGCGAAATTACTACACATTTCTTCCTGTTAAGCATTTGGGCATTTCATCACTGCAGCATTCTTCAGATCTGGGTATAACTCCGCAAGAGTAGAAAAAAAAAAGTCTGGATCCTATTGGCACCATTATTTGAGACCTATTCCGTTGGATTTCTCTCTTTGCCCTTATCGCAGTTATACCTATCATTTTTCAGCCAATTTGTTTTTTTTTTCTCGTGGACCCAGCCCCCTTCCAACACCCTTATTTGGGCTTTACCCCATTGGATTCAACTCGTCGCCCTGATCGTTGTGATACACTTCACCCATAACCCATTTTCTATGTGGTCCCACCCACCCTTTTTCATGTTCCCTCGTCATCATGGCCCATACCATAGCCAAGATTTGGAAGCTCGCTTCAATACCTTGCACTCTAATTTCACAGAAACCCAACAAAAAGTGAGACAACTCAGTGCCAATATTGACACCATCAATAAAAACAAGCATTCCTTCATCGCCGCCTCAATCGAGGAACTCAAACAAGACCTCAAACAAGAAATTATTACCCAGCTTGAATTTGTCACTACGATGATCTGCGGCAAGCTGCATATCCCTACAGATCTTCCCTTATCTGACCCACCTTTGCATACCGAAGGTGAAACTTCCTCTCATTCCCAGAATTTTCAGCCCCATCACTTTCAGCATGACCCACGCCTTTCGCGCGTGGATGTGACCAAATTTGATGGCTCAGATCCCACTGGTTGGGTAACTCAAATGGAACATTATTTCTCTTTGTATGGCATTACGGATGAGTTGGCCAAACTCCAGTATGGTGTTCTTTGTCTAGATCAAGAATGTTGGAAATGGTGGCAATGGAGAAAAAATGCTCACCAAGGATATGTGGCTTGGACACACTTTATGGCAGAGCTTTATAAATGCTTTGACACTGACACCAACCATTTAGGTCATTTGACAAAGTTGAAACAATCTGGCATAGTGGAAGACTTTATAGTTGCTTTTGAGCGAATTTCTTTTCGTACAGAGGGCATGTCTGATGCTTTTTTCCGAGAATGTTTTATCAGTGGCCTCAAGGATGAGATTCATGCCCATGTCCTCATGGCTCAGCCTTAGAGTTGGGTGGACGCTACTAAAAGAGCTAAGGAAGCACGACAGGTTGTCTCTTCTCAAAACCAAAAACCCTCCTTTATTCCTCGCAATAAACCAGTAACTCCCACTCCTCCTTCTACTCCACTAAAGATCCAAAAATTGACAAGGGTTGAAATGGTTGAACGCCAACTCAAAGGCCTTTGTTATAATTTTGATGACAAATATTTTCGGGGACACAAGTGTAAGTAACAAAAGCYTTTTACGGCCATCTCAGAGGATGGTTCGGAAGAGGATGTTGAGGCTCCCCTTGTGCCTGTGTCACCTGAACCCACTGACATAACCCCTCCCTCRGACCCTCCCGAAGTAGAACCGGTCATTTCCCTAAATGCTCTCACTGGCTTCTCTACTCCCCAAACCCTCAAGTTAATTGGTTACATCAAGCATAGGAAGGTCATCATTCTTGTTGATAATGGAAGCACCCATAATTTTATTCATCGCCGCATTGCCCAAGAAACTAATTGTTATATCCATGCAGTGAATAATTTTCAAATCTTGATTGCCAATGGCGGGTCCATGAAATGTGGAGGGCGTTGTGAAAATGTGTGTCTCCAAATTGGTGAATACCACCTGAAATCTCATATGTTTGCTATCGACATAGGCGGTTGTGACATTGTGTTGGGTGCCGAATGGCTAAGGACTTTGGGTCCCATTCTCATGGATTTTAAGGAATTAACCATGGAATTCGACCAGGAGGGCCAACAATATAAGTTCCAAGGCATCACTGTCGGTTCCCCGAAGATCATCAGTTCCCATCGCATGGAAAAGCTGCTCAAAAAAAGTCATTCTGGCATTACTGCCCAACTCCATGCCATACAAGCAACTGAGACACCCTCTGTGCCGCAGGACCTCCAATCCATCCTCTCTAAACATCAAGTGGTTCTTTCCACTCCCTAGGGACTCCCTCCTTCCCGTGGTGTTCATGATCATTCCATTCCCCTTGTCCCAGGAAGCCTTCCTCCCAATATCCATCCCTATCATCACCCCTTTTCCCAAAAAAATGAAATTGAGAAAATTGTTCAAGAACTACTCAACGCAGGTGTTATCCGCTCTAGTGCGAGCCCCTACTCTTCTCATGTGGTCATTGTCCTTAAGAAAGAAGGTTCTTGGCGCATGTGTCCTAACTTCCGCACCCTCAACAAACTCACCATTAAAGACAAATTTCCCATTCCGATCATTGATGACCTCTTGGATGAATTGAGTGGCGCCCAGTTCTTTACTAAACTTGATCTTCATTCTGGCTACCACCAGATCCGTATGAAAGAAGCAGACATTCCTAAGACTACATTTAGAACTCATGAGGGCCACTATGAGTTTTTGGTCATGCCCTTTGGCTTGTGTAATGCTCCCTCCACTTCCAAACCTCATGAATCATGTCTTCCATCCTTTTCTCCGTCATTTTGTCTTAGTTTTCTTTGATGATATCATCATCTATAGTAAAACTTGGACAGCCCATCTTGCTCATGTGGATCAAGTTCTCCATCTACTCTCTCAGCACCAACTTTTCCTCAAACAATCTAAATGTGCTTTTGGCACCTAGAAAGTCGAGTACTTGGGTCATCTTGTTGGCAAGGTCGGCGTCGGGGTGGATCCTAAAAAGATTGAAGCTATGCAAGATTGGCCTCACCCAAAGACTCTCAAAAGCTTGTGTGGATTTCTGGGCTTAACAGGTTATTATCGAAAGTTTGTTAAGAATTATGGAAAGATTGCGGCACCTCTCACTGCACTCCTTAAAAAGAATTCTTTCACTTGGACTCTAGCAGCTACTCAGGCTTTTCAAACCTTGAAGATAGCTATGCGCACCACTCCAGTCCTAGCCCTTCTTGATTTCACAAAGACCTTTATCCTGGAATGTGATGCTTCCGGGAAAGGAATTGGTGTTGTCCTTATGCAAGAGGGTCGGCCTTTGGCCTTTTTACCAGCAAACAACTGTCCGAGCGAAATTTGGGCAAATCAATCTATGAAAAGGAAATGTTGGTTATTCTACATGCCGAGGATCTTTGGCGCCCTTATCTATTGGTGCAACGCTTCCAAATTAAGACAGATCATCAAAGCCTCAAGTATTTTCTGGAACAACGCCTTTCCTCCTTAGAGCAACAAAAATGGGTGACTAAGCTCTTTGGATATGATTATGAGATCATTTGCAAGAAAGACAAAGACAATGTGGTTGTTGATGCACTTTCCAGAACTGAAGATGAAGGGTCCCTTTTTTCTCTCTCCTTCATTGTACCAGATTGGCTCCAAGTTGTTCGCCAGGAATGGCTACACGATCCCAAAAGTTCGCATCTCATACAACAATTGCAGTCCAATTCTCCAGTTTCCCCAGGGTACTCTTGGCTCAATGATGAGCTTTGATACAAAGACCGTTTGTATTTAAGTAAACAGTCAAAACTTAAATCCACGGTACTTTCTGAGCTTCATGCTACACCCACAGTTGGGCACTCCGAGTTTACCAAAACCTATGACCGGGTCAAATTTTCTTTTTTCTGGGATGGTATGAAACAGGACGTTTGTAATTTTATGGTTGAATGTGATGTGTGTCAACGCAACAAGGGTGAAACAATCAAATCTCCTGGCACACTACAACCGCTTCCAATTCCACCTGCTATTTGGCGGGATATCTCTATGGATTTTATTGTAGGCTTACCTAAATCGAGCAATAAATTAGTCATCATGGTGGTAGTTGATCGTCTTTCCAAGTATGTTCATTTCTGTGCTCTTCAACACCCATTTATAGCATCCATTGTGGCTCAACTTTTCATGGATCAGGTCTTCAAGCTTCATGGCATGCTGCATTCTATTGTTTATGATCGCGACCCAACTTTCACCAGCAATTTTTGGCAAGAACTGTTCAAGCTACAAGGCACCCAATTGTATCTCAGCACAGCTTATCATCCCCAGACTGATGGTCAAACTGAAGTTGTCAACAAGTGTTTGGAAACATATTTGAGGTGTTTTGTATCGGAAAGGAAAAATCAGTGGGCTCAATGGTTACCACTAGTTGAATGGTGGTACAACACTTTGTACCATACAGCTACCCCCATGACTCCTTTTGAAGCGGTATATGGACAAAAGCCACCTTCAGTTCTCTCATATTTGCCAGGTGTCTCGAAGGTCCAGGCGGTTGACCAAACGCTTACAATTCGAGAGGCTATTCTCCGTACCCTCAAAGAGAATTTGGTCATGGCCCAGAATCGCATGAAGCAGCAAGCAGATCAAGGTCGCTCTAAACGTCAATTTGCAGAAGGGGGTCAGGTGTTTCTTCGACTACAACCTTACAAGCAAAATTCCCTCGAGGTTGACCATTGTCAGAAACTGGCGCCCAAATTTTATGGTCCTTATACCGTTCTCAAGCGTGTGGGACGGGTGACCTATCAAGTTAGCTTTGCCCAGTCATTCTAAGCTCCATCTTGTTTTTCATGTTTCCTTCTTAAAGAAGGTGATTGGAACTAAGTGCCAAACTCAAACCAACCTTCCCGAGTTGGACGAAGAAGGCTCCATTTGGCTACATCCACAAGCAATTTTGGACCAGCGTGAGCATCGTCTGTGTCAGCAAACCATCAAGGAAGTGTTAGTCCAGTGGAAAGATACAACTCCAACAGATGCCACTTGGGAACCAGCTACCATTCTGCAGCAATTTCCCCATCTCAAACCTTGAGGACAAGGTTGTTTTTAAGGGGGAGGACATGTTAGAGACCTAACCCCTCACGTAGGTAGAATAATAAATTTTCATGTAATAAAGGTCAATATTAATAAGGCCTAGCAATAAGCAAGAATAAGTCCAATGTAAGAAGACCTAATAGAAGCTTTCGCTTCTAGAAGGATCTTCCTCTAGATGGTTCTTTTGATAGACATATTTAGTATAAATAGGAGTCGAGGGTATGAGAACTTTTGTATTGGATATTCTTGTAATAGAGCTCTGCTCTATTGGAGGTTGCCCCCTCGAAGAGGCAAGTGAACATTGCTCTCAGTAATCAAAGTGCTCTTTCTGGTGTTATTCTGGTATCATTTTGGTATTATTGTGGTGTTGTTCTGGTTATATTGTTGTTCATCTACCATTTCTAGCTAATTATTTATGTTTTGCATACTATTTTATATCTAGAATATTACAAAAAGACCAACACTACATCAAGCAAGATGGAGAAAGAGATTCAAGCAAGAGGAGGCTACAAGACAAAGTCAAAGGGGTCTTCTTCAATGGCAAATTGTCCACATATGTCTCATGATAACTTATAAGCTTTTATCATCCCTGCATAAGAGGAAGAACCAATGATGTGGTCATGTCCATCTTCTAGTTGCTCCTAGGTCTCATGGACCATCCCGCGAGAGAAGAAGAAGATCACACATCATCACATCTTGGTACACAACCAAGAACCACCTGGTCCCAGACCAGGATACCCCAGAACACATGGGGGGGGCTAGAACACATCTAGGGTCTTTTGTCCACCAAGGTACAAGACCAAGGATCAACCCAAGTGTTTTAAGCAAGGATTCCCTAGAACAAATCCAGGGGCCCTAGAACACATCTAGGGACTTACATCATCAACCACCAAGGAACACATCTAAGGATCAATCCAAGCACCGAGCAAGGATTCCCTGGAACACATCCAGGGGCCCTAGAACACATCTAGGGACCAAGATTCCTAGAAATACACTAGGGGCCCTCACTAGGGTCTTTTGCCATGGCTCTAACTGCTTGGTCCCAAACCAAGAACCCTAGGAGTGCACTGGGGGCCCTAGATCTCAGCTAGGGTCTTATGCCATCCTCCCGGAGAATGGCTCTTGCAGCTGCACTAATTTCAACACCACCCCTCTACTTGGGTACTAGCACAACACCTAATAGGGTCTTGTGATGGTCATCCCATACCTAACCTTGGCAAATTGCATAAAGTCTTGAGCTAATGTGAAGTTTGAAGAATATACCTAATGTGAATTGCTTATGTGGCTTTTGTATTAGATTGTAGCTTACTTTGTATGATTCTAATGACTCTTGTATCCATGATGGTCGATTTCACTTGACTTCTCTCAGCCTTGCTTGATGACGATGCACCCATGGAGATGGTCCTATGAAGGATGTTTTGGTGCTTATACCCTGGCCATTACACATTGTATGGAGGACGTTGGATCCTTGATGATGAGCATTGAGCTACTTCATGATTTGGCATACCTTTGGACACGCTCCAGCACCTCCTAGACCTTGGACATTGCATTGATGGGCTGGGACAATACAGATATAGTGAGATGTGTCATCTAGAGGGCAGGAAGCCCACAGCTTGGACGTTGCACCCCTATGAGGACGTTAGGGTTGGGATGGATGACATTGCACTTGATGAGGATGGTATACCCCTCTAGAGAGATGATGGAGCCCTCCTCCTTCATGGCATTGGCATTTTCACCTATGACGTTGCACATCCAGAGGATGACGTCATGCTTGGAGTGATATGACTTTGCATTGAGCCAACCTAACACATGGGTGATGAGTTGGAACTTGGTTGATGATGAGATGTGACCCTATTGATGAGGGGAGATGACCCTTGACGATGCTTTGCACCTTCAAGGATTGATGTGACTTTTGAAGACTTTGCACCCCTTGAGGAGATGACATCATCTTCTTTTTGTCCTCTACACACACGTGTGGAATTTTGAGAGGACGTTTTGATGTTTTAGCATTGTATCTTAATTTTGGAGGCTATTTTGGGGATCAGCCTAAGACCTATCCACCTTGTATCATGGATTATTATGTTTTAGGGGATTTTAAAGAGATGAGGTGCTAGGGTTGTCTCATATAAGTAGAGGAAAGTTTCATCATTTGTAAATCATAACTCATCTTGTGGAGAATTACTACACTTGTCTTCTATCTTTCTTTTTCACTATGGATCACTTATGCACCCCTTCTTGGAGATGATCTGGTGGATGCTTTTCAAGATTTGTGGATGATTTCCATGGTTAGAGTTTCATTGATGCTCATTGATCTTGCCTAGTAAGTGTTGTTTCCAAGACTTTGATGGTTTATTGATGTATTATGTAAATATTTTATCAAAGTGGTGATAATTGCATCTTATCTTGTATTTTCTAGGATAAACCTTTCTCTTGAAACCCTAGGAAGGTTTGTAATGGACTACCTTGCCTTCTTATCATTTATTTAAAGCTTGTTGAAGGACATAAGGGTATTTCTAGGATTTGTAGTGGACTACCCTAGTCTTATTCTTATAGGTTTACATTCTAGGATTTGTAGTTGACTACTCTAGGGTTTTGACCAAAATCCATCTTCATCTCTTGTTATAGGTCTTTAGAAGACATAGGACGACCTCTTAGGGTTTGTAGTGGACTACCTTGAGTTGCTCTCCTAAAGGGTTAATACCTAGGGTTTGTAGTGGACTACCTTGAGTTGCTCTCCTAAAGGGTTAATACCTAGGGTTTGTAGTGGACTACCCTAGGGTTTAATCTTTAGGTCTTTCTCTTGCCTTTGCTCTCTATGAAAGTTATATTCTTGACTCCATATGTCCAAGGAAGCTAGACAACACTAGTCTTTTTCTCTAGCAAAGTGATCTTAAACCCTAATTCCTTTCCTCCTTTGACGTCTTATGTTAGATTTTCAACCATAAAGTGATCCCTCCTCAATTTTCAACCATTTATAGCCTAACGTCTAGGGTTTGTTGCATCCTTCACCTTAGAATACTCCTTAACATCACTTATTGCATTTTCATTGTAATTTTCAGCCAATTAGGGCTTTGACATCTTGAGTGTTTTGAGGTCGTTTCATGTCATTTTGCATTTCAGCAAGCATTTGCCATCTAAACCCTACTTTTAGCTTGCATTTTCAGCCCTCTTCATTGCATGATTACTTGTTTAAAGGGCTATTATATTTATGTTGTTGTAACTTGTCTATTTGCTGAAGTAAATATCTTTCAATACAAGTTTAATGACATCCATAACTTTTCTTTTGATTTGTAGTGTTTCGAAGCATTTATTTGACTTGGTAATTATCACTTATTGTTTCAAACACCTCACCCACAAATCTAGAATTGCTTTACTTAACCACCTTGTGTTTACCTTGAACTTTGTCTTAGTGGTGGTATAATTGAGTAGCCAAGATAGGAGGCCGTAGACTTGATTCAATCTTTCTATAGGATTCTTCGAGGTTGCTAGGGAAGCCTACCTTGTGTTGGATTCCAATCCTTCACTAAAACGAGGCAAGTAATAGCTAAGGTGGCATGGCAAGCACTTCCATATGTTACACTTGTCAAGCATTTTGTGAAGGCTTTGCACAAGTGCTAGATTGGGTGATAACAAGCCCTAAGGTTATGAATGACTACCCATTTCCTTGCATGTCGTACTACTGCAACCAATTCTCAAGAGTGTTTCAATTCTGCAACTTGGTATCGAGTGAGATCCTCTTCTACGAATATCATGTTGGGAAGAGAGAATAGCTTGTGCTTGGCCTATAGCACCCAAAGTCGATCCCCATCTGACCTGAATTGAATGAATAGAGTAGCACCCGCTCCAAACCAAGAACTTTCAAGAGTAATATATGAAAGATCAAGGTTATCCTAGAGGAATATGGTGCCAACCTGTATGGAGTGTGTTATCCCCTATCCTAGGGATAACTAAGGAGATCATGTCTCGAGGCCCACAAGTCCTAGACATGGAGTGCCGAGAGCCAGAGGACTTGAGCATGGCCCTGGAGAGCCCATCTTTTCTTCAGTGCATCCCACCTATCAGTAGCAGCAGCGTCCATCCCACCAGCCTAGTCCTGAAGTAGTAGTAAGTCTTGCTCCATGAGGTAATGAGTTTGGGTATCATGGTATGTGTCACTCTAATTTTTGAAGCACTTGAAAATGTTGCACTGGATTCTCCTTCATTTCATAGCGTTTGCTTGGAAATTATGCTCTTTAACTTGTTCATACCTGGGAGGGTGACATAATGTCCTAGTAAGTTGATTCCCCTTTAGGATGAGTTGTCATTGGGTGGGTCTGAGAAAGGTCATCGTCTATTCCCTCCATACTTACCAATTTCCATTATTATCCCCCTCATCTCCCCCCACCTTGGTTCGGGCATTGGGTATTCCACGCTAAGAAGGGTTGTACCTTGCCTTCTGGGAAGAAGGGGCTAAAGGCCCAGAGCGTAAAAGTAGCTGGTAAGAGTTAAAAGCCAAAATGAAACCTTTGAGATGCTTCACCCAAGGATTCCCAAGAAAGCAATAAAAGGCTTCTCAGTAAGAAAAGGGGACCCATAAGATAAATCAAAACTCAAGGTACTAGTTGGTGGATGGGAGGTTTCATCATGAGCCGACCTATTAGGTCCATGGGCATGTAGCGGTTTGACACTACCATCTATTTGGTCACCAAACTAGGGTAGTGGCTCTTGGTGGCATAACTAAGAGAAAGGGGCTCTCATCACGAGCCAACCTTCTCATTTCCGTGAAATGCTTGTGGGTAACGTTGTCACCTCTGGTCACCACACCAGGACAGTGTCCCCCAGCTTTTCCCTTGAAAAGAAAAAAGACCAAAAGCAATAAGACTAAGAATAAAAGGCATTGAATGGGCTAGGAAACAATGGCATCCATGATAAGGTGCAGCTCGCCCTCTACAGAGGCACCCACAGGAAAGACCTACATTTCCCTGTTATCACTGCACCCTCTGCCCTAACATTTCCCTGTTATCACGCCACTTCACACACACTTATATGACCTAGATCGGTTCTCACCTGGGAAACACCCCAAACTTATGGAGGATTAGCCCAATAGGACATCTTGAGACCCTCTCCAAACCTGACTTGTTAAATTGCATAATGTCTTTGAGCATTTGTCTGGGTAAAGGGGGGTTTGATGCACATGTTAGGGTAATTTGATTATTAGATGTGATTGACATTGTTATGATCCCTGTGACTTATGAACCCTTGGAGGGTGTACTTGTTGTTGCTGCAGGACTTTGCCCGGTGGACAGGTACATATGGGGGAATGATTAGGTCAGACCTCCATGGGGCTGAAAGCCCAACAGATGGATGTTGTGACCCCACCAGGGGGAAAGAGAAACCAGAGGCCGACACCAGGAAGAAAGAAGGACATTGCATCAGGGACACTCCAATAGACCTAGACCTAGGGGGGTTTTGCCTTTCCTCATGGACGTTGACCCTTGAGAGCACATGGCATCATCATTTTGACCTTGATGTCACCCAGAGTTGGGGTTTTCACTTATGATGGGCAGTTGTGTGCTAATTGGCACGTGTGGCAGCATTCAGGGCCTTTGGAGGTCGAACGTCCTGCACTTGAGGCCTAGTGTTCCACCTTAGGGGCCTAACGTCACCCTTGAAGATGAAATTAGGGTTTAATTATGGTCATTAATGTAAAAACTGGATTTTGAATGTAATCTGGCAATGTCGGCCTTTTTATGACCTAACTGTAATTAAAGGTCATTGATATTGTATAAATAAGAGAGAAAACTCTCATTTTTATCATCATCTCTCATCACACAAGTGTGTGGTCTGAAATTCAGCCCTCTTTAAGGGTTATTCGCTGAAAGTAAGTGGTGCGCAACTTCTTGGAGAGGCATTTTTGGTGTATCTTGGCAATTTTTCATGGTGGGAAATCTTCAACTAGGGTTTGAGCTTGATTATTCTTGGTGAAGTAAGTAGAAAATCTGCATTTCTTTATTGTGAATGAATGTTTATGGTGAATTTACTTGTTTCATATTAAAGATTATGAAAATGCTTGCTTGAAACCCTAGGAGAAAGACATAAGTTATTATCTTTTTCTCTATAATTTTCCACTTGTTTAAATTTCTCAAAGAACACCTTATCTAGAAGTAGATACTAGAACCCTACCATTGTAGCACTCTAGTAACCCTACTTACATTGCTTATTGCATATTTTATTTTAAATTGTCTAAGGAAAAGAGAAATCGCTAGGGCCTTAGTTTCCTTACTTTCTAGCAATTATCTCTAGGACTTGGATGTTTGAGGCCTTGGGTTACCAACACCTCTCTCATCTTCTCCATCTCCTTTGACTAAGTATTATCATTGCTATTTCCCTCCAAGAGTTGTTGCTGCTATCATTGACTCCATTACCCTAGAAGGCACTAGTCTATTCACCGCTAGTGATTGATTGATCAAACAACTTTCAAACTATCTTCCTTGGAACATTCACTAACTCCTACTAACCTTAGATTAGCTAAATTCACTAACTACCTTGCTTTTGTTGCAAAAGATTGCTACAGCCATCTAACAGCAGTAAACTGACCTCAAAAGTGACATGTATTGCTAGCTAGGCATTGCTAAATCTGCTTGTGACTATCTAACATCAATTTGCCTAGTTAAAGCTACTTTTTCTAGTCTTTTCTCAAGCATTTTGAAGCATAGTTATTGTGGCTGTTACAAATTTATCATTGATGTTGTAAACTCTTGTACTGCTGCAATTTTATATCAGCTAGTATATTTTTTAAGAGTTAATGTCTTATGAAGCATTAATACCATTTTGATACTCGGAAAGTGCCATTTTTCTATTTTGTTCTCTTGTTTTGGGCAGGTACACAATATTATTCATTTGCTTCATCTCTATAAGACACAAAGAACCCTTGAAATTGAGTGACTTGTGAGAGGGGGGAACTTTCTTGCCTTAGCCTTCTCAAACCCTCAGGTCACTGGGGACGTCTCCCCTAGGGTACATTGATATATTCATAAATAGAAAGGGGTTTCCTATTCAGGCGACAGTGATAGGTCACCCCCTGTTACACAAATATTGTATCTACTTGCTTTTGGCTTTAGGCAAGTACAGATTGTGCGATAACAGGGTGCAAGGAAGGAAGGGGTAAGGGAAGCCCCCTAATCTTTAAATTCAGTTCTCGAGCTCTCTTGGTATGCTCTTCCCTTAACTTGGCCTGGACAACTTCCTCGACTTCTGCAAGATGGTGGTTCTTGTCCTTTCCCCTAACCACTTGTGCCCATGATTGAATATGCGTCTTTGTCTCCTGTTTAAGAGTGGACTGTTGATTTTGAATTTCCTCATGTTTATTCTTGAGATCAAGAATTTCTGCATGTATGACATTGTTAGGTGGATGTAGAGTGTGTTGCACCTGATTTTCTTGGAGCATTTGTCTAAGAGACAAGTTCTCAGATTCCACCTATGAGACCCTAGATGACAAATCTCACTTCACCTTGTAATTGCTCAAAATGTTTAGTGAGTTGGCAAAACTGAGTAACAAGAGCCTCATAACCTGCCTCAACTCCACACTGTAGACCTATTGTTGTACCGGTACACATGTTGCTCTTTCCCTAAAAACCAGTAATGAACAGATTGCAACCCGATCCTGAGACGGGGGGGTGGGGGGTGGGGGTTGGTGGTGTGAGAGAAGGGGGTTCTGAAAGGAGGGGGGCATGGGAAATTGTGAGAAGGGGAGTGATGCAAAGGGGACTAGGGAGGGATGTGAGAGAGGACGGAGGGGTGATAGAGGATGAAGGGGTGAAAAGGGGCATCGAGCCACCCCTAGAGTCACGGGGTGAGTCGCGGATAGGTCTACGTTCTCCTTTATCTTACTTGACATTCTCCTTTATCTTACTTTTTCTAGTTGACATTCTCCTTTATCTTACCTTTTCTATCCTCTTACTTAAATTTTTGGCATTACCATTAATTGTTTTAGGATGTTTGAGAGTGGTTCCAACGCCATCAAACTTCATATGGAGAAAGTAGAATTTCATATCCCCTTCAAAATTCAGCATACTTAACAGTATTTTTGATTTTAGGATTGGCAGGATTATAGTCTTTCCACTGGATTGCACAATGATGAATTTACATGGGAAGAATTGTTATTGTTGGGATTTTATCATTATTATTATTATTTTATAATTTTAGAGACAGGAACCCCTATGACATCCCCCCTGAATTTCCCTAAAATTTGGGGATGCTCCCACACATCCCCCATGTGCGTCTCCCGCACACCCCCATCCCTGAAACTTGGTGGAACATTGGTCAAATTGTTTAACTTTTGTATTAAAGGTGAGAGGGGATAAAATCTGAGAAATATTATTTTCATTTACAGGGCTATTGGAGTTTTAACACTCCAATGATATTTAAAAGTGATAAAAGTTTGTATAATGGTCACGTTATATTAGTGACATGTGACCAATGTAACATTTAGATATTGTGGTTAAAGGTTAGGTGGTTAAAGATATTGTAATGAGACATGATGTAACAATGTATTGTTTCCATGTTTTGGACTGTACTGTCTGGCACTCCCACTTTGTACCAACACTGGATATACTATGTTAGTCTCTTTGACCTACTTTTGTGGTCTTTTGTTGGACATTAATATAATTATCTTATCTTATCTAATCTAAGTTAATGTTTCGGGTACTCAACCAAGTCCCATCTTAGTTGAGTACCCAAAAACATCAGCTTAGGATAAATATCCCAGAGTACAGTCCAAAACATGGAAACAGTAAACAAAAACTATGAAATCCTATATGACAATGTAACAGTGTGTGAGAGATGTATAGTTGCAGCATCAATAACAAAGTCATTCTTTCTTCTCGCTCCATCATCATCTCTATGAATGTGCGAACCCTAAATTCTTACTCAAAGATCTTAGTAGTATCATAATGTATGTGGGTAAATATTCTACCTAGAAAGTGTCAATACATAACAGGAGAGAAGCTAGTTAGAGCAGTCCGAGTAGAAACTCAGAACTTTTACAACTGAATGGTGTTTAAAGAGATATACACCCAGATCAATCAACAACAAACAAACTGGGTACATAAGTAGCTATGCGTCAAATTCACAAGTGAAATGAGAGAATAGCAGTCATTTGGATCGTAAATGCTTGTAGTCATAGTAGGCAATAATATAATCACAGCACTTGGAGGTACCTTAACCATGAAAGGTTGCATTTAGTGGAATTCACTATTTAAGATCCAATAAAAACATATTGTGGGATCATTGAAGGAAGCAGTTGGATGTTCAACCCGTGTCATTAACTGTCCCCAACCAATCCCAGATAATATAGAATTTTTTAGAACTCTACCTATGATGATCTTCTATGTATAAATAATTGATGGCAAAGAGAGATGTTTCCCTTCCCTCGTGTGTTAATCTTGCCTCCTAGAATTCTACCAAGCAAATACCCTTGGAAACAAGGGCATTCCCATAAAACTATTAGAATAAGTGTGATTTGGACATAAGATGCATCATGCCTATGCCACATAAAGGATGTGTGCACAAAGACCTAGTCTCATATAATAAACATGATACAGTTTCGATAAATGAGACCTGGTACATTAGAATGCCAATCAATAAACAATAGCATAAGACTCAAAAGTAATATAATGACCTGGCCACCAAAGAAACTCTAAAGCCAATTTATGTATGGCTACCTTGCAAAGACTAAAGAAGCCTGGTGAGGATGTTGTTGGAATTGATCCACACCAATGCTATGTCTTAAGAAAAAATGTTAACAGGATGAAGCGTGTAGTGAGGCTTGCTGTGTCGGTTGTTTTATATCCAAATCTACCACCATTAGCTCGAACAGAGAGCAAACAACATCATTATTTTTGGGTTGTCTGATACTGAATCAGGACAATCATAGCATCCTTAGCCAACTAGTTAGTCAGTTACATAGAAAAATAACAAGTTTGTAGCACTTTCCATTGTAGGGAGTTAATCCAGACTTAAGAGAATCAAGCGCCTAAAGGGTTCCTTAGCAATAAGCTAATATATATTGTTCAAAATGAGTAAATGTTTATTAGATATCCGTATGACTGTAAATTGGAGGTTGCATAAAAACATAGTCAAAAAACAACAAGATGAAGTCAACCTGAGGCAAACATGATATCTGTCCTGACACTACTACAAATAGTCATCGGTATGTTTCTGATTAAAATGCCAAAGGCTATTTGTATGGACAATTCTTAAATGTTCAACTATTCTGATGTTTCCCAGATTTGTTTTTGTTAAGGAGAATTATGAAAAAGTCCATGAGGGACTGTTAACCCCTGGATTTCCCCATGTGCAAATCCTGAGGGTTAGGAGCCAGCATGACTTATTTGGCTGGCATTCAGATATTTTTCCCAGAGATAGCTTGGTATGTGCCAAGGCTAGTTCCCATACGAGTACAGGTACAGGATTGGTTTAGTAATGTTCTTTGCTTCAGAGACATGAGTTTTCACAGGTCTTCATGGATAAAGAGAGATGTCTATTTTTAGTATATTCCCTATTTTTTAGGAGACAGAGATCAGAGGTCCGCATAGCAGTATTTACTATTGATCACATATTCAAAGTACTTGCGAGCTCATGATTCCAATGAGCCTTTTCCGGACGACATGCGAGCAGTTTACTATTTTTAGCAGGTGGAGTTCCAAGCCTCAGATGATGATTCTGACCACATATTCGGATTCCCTGCTGAAAATCGAACCCAATGAGTATATTTTCATTGACATGCAACGAGATTCTATTTTTAGCAGTTTCTATTTTTAGACATACTATATTTGGCAGTGGTCTCCTAGTGGTCCCAGACATATTTGGACTTTTCTTATTTTTAGGGTAGACTGCTATTTTTGGCATGTCTATTTTTAGCAGGGCTATATTTAGTAGGTGTGGTCGCCATGTAGGGTGACAAGTGGCAGGTCCAGATTCCAACATTTGACAGCTTCAGAGTGTGACATACGGCACATCATTGCATGAGCACGTGGGGGCACACTTCTTGAGGATATGTGGCGTATTTTATGAGAAAAGCAAGTCATATGATGACTTGGCATTGCTAGTTGGCAAGTGGAGTTAACTAAGGTGGACTTCCCTTTTCTTGCACTTAACTCCTCTTTATCCCTATTTTTTATCCTTTTGTTTCCTATCTCATGCGCTCATTCCCTACTTTTTAGGGCGCATTAATCCCTAAATCCTAGCGCATATCCTTTCATCTTCCCTATTTTCTAGCATTAATGTGCCTCCCTTTTCCCTATTTTCTAGCATCCTTCTCTTCCCTATTTTCTAGCATTAATGCGCCTCCCTTTTCCCTATTTTTTAGCCTCCCACACGTGCTCCCTTCTCTCTCCCTATTTTCTAGCTCTTCCTCCCTATTCTCTAGCGCAAGTTCCTAATATCTAGCGCATATCCTCTCTCTCCCTATTTCCTAGCACATTGTCTCATGAGCCTCCCTTTTCCCTATTTTTTAGCATCCTTTTCTTCCCTATTTTCTAGGGCATTATCTTAATGTGCCTCCCTTTTCCCTATTTTTTAGCCTCATTTTCCTAACTCTTATTCCTAGCGCATTAATTCCTAATCTTTAGCACATTAAACTCCATCCATGCGCTTTCCCTCTTCATACGACTCCCTTTTTCCTATTTCTTAGCCTCATCCTCTTATTAATCCTAATTTCTAGCGCATATCCTTTTCTCTTCCTTATTTTGTAGCGCATTGTCTCATTAATGCGCCTCCCTCTCATTATTCCCTAATTCTTAGCACATTAAAACTCCAGTAACGCGCCTTCCCTCTTTCCATGCACCCCTTTCACATGTGTTATCCTTTCCTTTACTCATGCACCCTATCTCATTCTCCTTCTCTCATGCATGCTACCTAGCTCATGCATCCTCTATTTTTATTCATGCGCCTTCCTATTTTTTCCACACATGTGCGCCCTCACTCTTCTATATTTTGGAGAGTTCTCTTCATTGTTCAGGGTCGACTACTTGCCAGTGACATCTAAGGCATTTTCTCCTATAATTAGCCGTTTTTTTACCGCTGACTTTACTTCATTTCAAATCTGATTTAGGAGTCAAAAAGTGTGCTAACAAGGACATAGATAGTCATTTGTGAATTTCTATAGAATGGGATTTCGGCAAAGTCACACTTACCATATATGATCATCTAACTGTAGGAGAATATTAGAAAATGATTACCTTTGGCAAACAAAGCTTTCGCATGTAAAACAGAGATTCCAACATTATACTTTGTACCAATGCTTTTGAGATTTGAGATATCATTTGGAGAGGATTGTGGTACCTTCTTTGTGCATCAACACCCCAGACACGGATTTGACGATCATAGACAGCAGTTTCCTGGTCAGTCAATACCTCTCCATCCATGTTGAAGGCAACAACCTGCAACGAATCCCTGAAGCATCAACCTTAGAAATGAAATCAAAAAAAATGACAGGAAAATGCCTTTCAGAATATGATTCAAATACAGGTTCATGCAAGGGAAGATGGAAATGGTAGAGTCTAGACTCTAAATAAAATATTTTAAGAAGACAACACCCAAAGGATTAGCATAGCCGGTGCAAGTAAAACTTGATATTAACCAGAAACTACAGCAGATATTACCATAGCCTAACTGTTTTTGCCACTCACATTGTGTATCTCTTCAATCAGGTTCTTTCCTTTGGCTTCCCCCATCTTGGACTGTTAATATCATCAATCCTATCTAAGAGTCTAGGACTAAAACAGTCCTCGTAATTAATTGGACTACTACAATTAGCCATACAATAGTCAAGCTTTTTCCTACAGTTCTCGATGATTACATCTCCAAATGGGACAAAGCAAAGAAACTCCAAGCAAGAGGGCAAGCTGAGTTTGGAAGGAACAATTGGACTTGTGATCACATCTTTACCCTTACAACCACGATGGAGTGGGTGAAAGACGAAAAGCATAAAGTTTATTGCTGTTTTGTGAACTTAAATAAACTTTAAACTTTAAAGCCTTCAACATTATTCCGAGACACATCTTATCACAAAGCCTCAAGACTTTAGGGCTACCATGATTAGTGATCTCCTTCGTTACGACAATATATGAGATGACAGTGGGATCTCAAAATAGGGCAACGCTAAGAAACTCCAAGCAAGAGAGCAAGCTGATTTCGGAAGGAACAATTGGACTTGTGATCACATCTTCACCCTTACAGCCATGATGGAGTGGGCAAAAGCCAATAAGCATAACGTTTATTGCTGTTTTGTGAACTTACATAAACTTTAAACTTCAAAGCCTTCGACATTATTCCTAGACACATCTTATTCCAAAGCCTCGAGACTTTAGGGCTACCATGATTAGTGATCTCCTTCGTTATGACAATATATGAGATGATTGTAGGCCAAGTTTGGACTACTGCTGGTTTCATTGATGATGTCCACAGCACCATAGGTGTGAAGCAGGGCTATCCTCTTTCTACTACACTCATTTGGTATCTACATCAATGAGCCTGAAGATCTCGTCCATGAGTCCCTTGGTGACACAAATGATTGCATCCCCTTTGGGATCACCATTGCTATTCTTCTTTTTGCAGATAATATTATTTAATTTTATCATACAATTTCATGTCTCTTAAGGCAATTTGATGTTCTCATCTATTTCTTTGGCAATCATGGGTTACAAGTCAGCCATGGGAAAAATGAAAGTTATGACATTCCACAAGTCTAGAAAAGGAGTCACTTTCAGTTGACCTCCTTTGTTACAGGGTCAATGAATGGAGGTTGTGACATCATACACTTACCTTGGAGTAGTGCAGAGTCTTTTCCTCGGCATGCACTCTCCTGGTCCAATATCAACACTGGAATCAAAGTTGTTTCTCGGGGTCGAATCTGTTGTATCAACCATTGGATCGGGCATCATGTTGAAACTCTCGGCCTTAGCCACGCAACGAAGTGAACACAGAATGTTGGTTTTCCTCTTCCCTCGGCCCCCTCCTTTTACCCTCCCATTCAACCGACTGAACCAACAAGAAAAATAGTAATATACGCAACAGCTTATTACAAAAAAGAAGGGTCGATAGGCATCTGGATACGATTAGGAAGTTCAGCTCATATATTTCTTTTAGGTGAGAACTGCATCTGTTTACATGAAAGCAGAGCGAAGAGTTGGGAGACCCGTCACTCAAATCATTGGACCCTTTGGATTTCCAGCGGCACCTATTGTTGAGTGAGCCCATCCCCACTTATTCTTATTTAAGGCCCCTTTCCCTAGACAATCAGATGCAGTTATTGAATGCTTTGTCGTACCTGAGTGGCCTGATGGTTAAGAACATGTGTTTCCTCTTGGGAGGTCACAAGTTCAAATCTAGAGGGGTAGGGTATGTATACCTCCATAGACTTTAGCAGTCGAATCGTTGTGTAGAGGGGGTCCCTTGTCCCAGAAACAAGGGGTCTCATACACCAATTTGGTGTGTGGGTTGGCCATGACCTTAAAATTAGATTATTATTATTATTATTATTAGGATTAGGCCGTCAATCAGTTATCCCAAACATTTTTTATAATAGGTGCCTCTCAAGCACCTTTATTTATTCGCAGTTTGATTTCATATATGTCGAGCTATGAATGGACGAAGAGGGGAATAGCCACATCAGAATGAATATTTCCATTTTCAAATTCTCTAGCCCTATCTTCACCCTGGCACCAGAACCTGAAGAACACTGGGTAAAAGGTACGTTGCTTTGACAACATAAGAGAGGCAATGCTTTGTGAGATACAGTTTCATAATACTCAAACAAAGATCCACCTCTTCCATACTTTGGTAACATCTTCCCTACTTTATGGCAGTCAAATTCAGGATTCCAATTTTGAGAAAGACGGGTTGGAGCTGCATCAAGAGACCCTTAATGACAATCGCATCTAAAACCATTTGAGCTAGAGAAACTATTCCACATTCTATCATCCTAAATGAGTTTGGAGCGCATCCTTTGTTTCCTACTAGTATGTCGTTTCATGTGGTTGTAATGCTTCATAATGTTCAATGCATGGCAAATACTTGATCCTGACATAATAAATAGTATCTTTTGGCTTTCCAGTCCTCAATGTTATTCGCAACGTAGGGGTGTGATTTAAACCAATACGCAAAGGCTACTAAAAGTATTCATGATGAGATCTATAATGCCTACCTAAAAGTAACTTCATCAATCCTAAGGAGGCTCTCACTCCAAAACTGCAACATTATGATAATCACTTTCTCTATATGCATAATGACCTCATTGTCATCCCAAGATGCATCAAATCAAAATTATCGTTGAGTTTTGTTGAGAATTGGATACCTTGGAAAGTGGTCCCCTTGTGTTTGTGAGTCTCTAAACACAAAGGGGGAGACCACTACCCTTATACCTTTACTTTATGTTCTAATTTCACATTGACTTAGGAGACTTAAGTCATAAAGTGAAAATTTTCACTTAAGTCATAAAGTGACAATTAATTCACAAGTGGGTGAATTAATAGACATAAAGCAAACTATGGAAACTTAAGTAAAGTGGGTTTCCAAACGAGATTTATGAGAAGTGATCTCACCCATTGATTAGACTTGGCTAGATCTAATCTACGCCATTGATCTTTTAGGGTTTGGCCTAAGGAAGGCTAAAGGAGGCAAAAGGGTAAGGATGAGATTCATTCTTCACGTCACTTGAGAGACTTGGGTGAAAAGAAGAGGAGTGAAGGGAAGAGAGAGTGAGAGTTTGGAGCACACTTGGGTGCATTCTTGAGGAGAGGAGGGCGCACAAGTGTTGGAGCAAGTCTTCTTGGGAAAAGAGGGCACAAGCTTTCATGGAGGGTGCATCCAAGGTGACAGGTGCACTTGTTTGAGAAAGCATTCATGGAAGGGAGGCGCACTTGAGTATATAAGGGCGCAAGTATCCATGGAGGGCGAATCATTCTTGGAGGGTGCGCACTAGGTGAGTGCACACTATGGATTTAAGGGTGCACAAGAAGTGAAGAAGGGCGCATGTTGTTGAGTTTTGGTGTACCTTGGTGTAAAGTTCCTAAGCCAAGGTGCCAAGAACATTGTGTTTTCATGTGTTTTTTTAATTGTTTTATGGTTGTGGCATTTCGTCAAACACTTTGTTGATTTGGTCTTTTAGGTTGCACTAGGGTTTATACTGATGGTTGTTATGTGTGTTTGCAGCAATAATTAAATAGATGTAGCAATGGAACATACCTCAACAAGATGCAAGATCAACAACATATGGAATAACCAAAAATACCTCAGATCTAATATTATTCATAATAGAAGAAGACCCTGATACAATGGATCTACAGATCTGGTACAATATAGCTAAGAGCTAATAGCAAAATGAAGATGATCCCTAAGCGAGATCAAGAAGAGAAGCTACAAGCCTCCAAAGGCCACATGACTGCAATAGATGAATAACAAGTTGAGGTCCCTGCCCTCTGAAGTGTTAAACCCCAAACTGGATAAGTTGCGCCCTACTGGAAAGCTGAGTACACCCAACAATTCAGCCTAACTGCTAGAGGCCTCCAAACACTCTGAAAATGACTGGAAGTGTAAATCGGGCCAAGGCTAAACCACTGGTGAAGTCTCAGGCCAAACGGTGAAGATATGACCCTCCAAATAAACAATCCTCTATTTGCCTTGTACCCTCCTGGATCACTGCAACCCCAATAATTTGACCTCCAAGAGATAAGCTACCAAACCCCCTGAAAAGGGTGCCAAAAATGTAGATCGGACCACTGGAAACCCTTTGGTAAAGTCTCGAGATGAATGATGAAGATATGACCAACCAAATGACTAAATCCTCAATCTGTGTTGCGCCCTCCTCTCTCTGAATCTGTGTTGAGCTCCAATAAATAATATGACAGAGAAACCTCCTCCAGAAAGGGCTAGGAAAGGCGCCCTAGGCCCTACAAAGAATACCCAGAAGTCCCTTCCCTCAAAATCCTTCTTCTCCACCTAGATCAAGCTAATCTCCTCAAGGTGGTGCGCCCTCCTACTAGAAGTCCCCTGAAGTTGCGCCCAAGCTCTCTCTAAACCTGTAACTAATGTAGAAAACCTCCTAAAGCTAAGTAGATCTGATGTAGAATGGTGAGGGAGGAATTTTTCACCTTTGTGACCAAGCTTGGACTAGGTTGGGTGGGATCTTTCACCACCAAGTTGATCTCTAGGGTTTGTTAAGTCAAAACACTCAAAACCCCCAAGTGCATGGGCTCACTAGCAAGAAGCCAGATATCAAAATGATAAACAACATGAATGAGAGAATAGAGGCCCCTATCTCTCTTTTATCCTCTTTGCCCACCTTGTCTCTCCAAAGTGACTTTTCTTTATTTAATTATTAATTAATTAATTAAATCACTTTAATTAATTAATTAACCATTTACCTCTGAAAAGTACCTTATCTCTCCTTGTGGCTTCCCTGGCCACTGAAAGCCACTTCTCATCATCCTATCTTGTAGTGTTGTTCCTCCCGATTCCAATGAGCTATTACACTAAGAGGTTACTCCAAGTATTATGACCAATCTGACCTCCTTAGTGAATTTAATTAACCTATAGCCCAAAATAACTCAAAATCACGAAAATCGTCAAAATGCAACGGAACCAAAGCCAAGTTGTGCGAAATGGATCATAATGATGAAATAAGATGAGCGATGCAAGTCGGACCCCAAAATACCCCTCAATAGTCCTTGTACTCGCTACAACCTCCATCTGGCTACTTTGGTCATCATAACACTCTGTAATATAATGATGTCCCAAAGTGGGGACATTACAGTCCTCCCTGCTAGAATATTGCTTGTCCTCAAGCAATAACTGAATCCATCCAAATGTAATACCGAGGTCCCATGTCCACCTGTGGGACACACAGTAGGCTCCCTCCAAAGATGAACTATCACGCACTCTGCGCCCTGGGTCCCATATCAGGACGCGAACTGCAATACCCTGTGAAGCATGATCCCGAAACATATCAACACTATGAGTCTCCTGCACATGACACATGGCCTCATCCCGAAATGAGTCCATCCTCCGACTCCATATCAAGACCAACACGGTCTCCACCAACTGCACATGCTACTGCCATAGTGAGGTACTGCAAGACCTCCATGAAACACCCTCAAGTGATGTGCTCTCCTCAACACTGAAGCTCAATGGAAAGTCAAAATAACTTTCCCCTGCAAGGGTCCACTCGCCTCCATCAGTCAATGAAATGCTCAACCCTGCAATCCCCGGGTCCCATGCTAGTCTCTGCCAAAGATCAACATGTTGGCGCTGCACTACTCCAATCATGACTGTCTGCTCCTCGTATACATACTGGATCCCCCACTCCTGGATCCTCAAGCTGGAATACCTATGGAAACTAGACCTGTTATCCAAAAGTTGCATCGGTAAAAGAACCTTTGTGGAAGTGGTATCTGCCCAACCATCTCCATGCTCGATCATGAGGATCAAAAGGAAGAAATTGTCTCGCTCCCTAGGACAAGCCCACTCAAAACCAACCCACAATGAAGTATGTGGCTCTCTGGCGCAACTTGGGTTATCATAAGGTGAAACAACCTACCAACAAAATGGACTCCCGGATCCCATGGCAAACTTGGAAGTTTATCACTTCCAATCCCTACTAACTGCTCCTGTGTCATACTGATCACTGTCGAAAGTCCTTCGTGCGCATCCCTATGAGAATCTATATCTGTGTCGCCCTCTGAGATGTCATCTATCCCACGGCCTAAGATGCTCACCATCACGCACAAGGTCTCAACTGTCTGCCTATGATGATCCACCCCTATCCTGCTGTATGTCGTAAAAGCACTCATGTCAGGTGGTCTCAGCCTAGAACTCTCCATGTCCTCTGCCACTGTCTGTCTCCCCTTATGCTGCTGTCAATGATGAAGGTGTCGGAAAAGGCTAACAAAAACATTGGTAGCTGACTGTAGGACTGGAAGGTATCATATGCTTTGGTCAATCCTAAGGATTCAACCAAAAGCTCGTCCACCGGCACCCATGGTAAATACTCGCCTGTAATCATCATTGAATCCCAATCATCATCACCCCTATGGATGTTGCTACTGTGAAGGTGATCTCCCAGTACTATATGTTGTTGCAAAGGAGAGACATCTCCATGCTCTACTAAGTGTGTCTCCTCCCTGCAAGCCAATACACCCCTCTGAATCCCACTGTACATCTCTGCATGTCTCTGTGAGCTATCACTCACCATTGTATGCTCCTGCATACTCATGTAATCTCCTGTATACTCCTGCAGCATCATGGATCCTGGGTGTACTACTGGATC
>SNQJ01S0048685.1:70343-113112 GCA_010110895.2 Picea sitchensis
GTTACAATCCCCTCCCCCTTAAAGGAACATCGTCCTCGATGTTATATGTGTCAATGTGGTCTGTATATACAGAAGTAAACAAAAAAAGATATGCATGTCTCATGGCATCTTGCATTTCCCACGTAGCTTCATCTGGGCCAAAGTGTTTCCACTGCACCTTGACCTGTGTAATGGTTCGATTCCTGAGTGAGGTTTCCTTCCTATCTAGTATGTACTGAGGTTCTGGTAGGAACTCTCCCTCCGGCTCCACCTGAATCACAGACCAGTCAATTATATGATTAGAATCATGTACATATTTCTTCAACAGTGAAACATGGAAAACATTATGTGCCTTCACTGTGGGAGGGAGTGTTAGCCTATAGGCTACATGTCCCACTCTATCTAAGATTTCAAAGGGTCCACAATACCGGGGTGCCAGCTTGGCACAAGCTTCCATTCTCAAGAAACTCTTCATGGGTCTAACTCTGAGATATACATGGTCTCCTGTCTTGAACTCTCTGGAGTAATCTTTCTATCGGCGTAACTCTTCTGTCTATCCTGAGCAGTTTTCAGATTTTGATTTATTTGAATCATTTGTTGTTCCATTTCTTTCAGCATGTCGAGTCCGATTGTAATTCTATCCACTGGATTACTCCAGTTGATTGGAATCTTGCACTGTCTAATAGAGGGCTTCAAAAGGGCTCATCTTCAATGACTCTTGATAGCCGTTGTTGTAGGCAAACTCCACCAATGGCAGGTAGTCTTCCCACTTCTTAGGCCAATGTATTACATGCATCCTTAACATGTCTTCTAATATTTGGTTTACTCTTTCTGTCTGTCCATCAGTTTGAAGGTGATAGGTTGTGCTAAACAACAATTTAGTCTCAAAACCAGCCATTAAGGATTTCCAAAAGCTTGAAGTAAAATTTGTGTCTCTGCCGGATACAACTCCCTGGGCATGCCATGTAGTCTGAATATCTCCTTCATGAAGATGTTGGCAATATTTATTGCCTTGCAAGTTGACTTGACCGGAACGAAGTGAGCAAACTTGCTCAATTTGTCCACTACTACCATGATGGCATAATTCTGCTTGGCCGATTTTGGTAATCCGGTGATGAAATCCATGGAGATGGTTTCCCATTTCCATTCTGGAATTCGTAGAGGTTGTAACAACCCTGCTGGGTGCCGGTGTTATACCTTAACTTGTTGGCATTCTAGACACTTAGCTAGATAGTCAGCTATGTCATTTTTCAATCCAGGCCAATAGAATTGTTTCCTAGTGGCCGTGATCATTTTCTAATAACCTGGATGACCAATATATGGTCTCTTTTGTAGTTCATCCATTATGAACCTCTTCAAGTCGTCACAACTTGGAATATACAATCTGTTTTTGTAGGTCAGCAGGCCTTCATCAAGCACCTGATAGCCTTCATACTTTAGCCTTATGGGCTCTTGCTTTAGGTATGACGTCACGGTCTTGAAAAATGCATCTGTTTCTTGTGCATTCTTGACTCTCTCCTTGATATCCGTTTCACAAGTGCTTACCACTACCAGGTGAATCATTTTCACACTTCTGCTAAGGGCATCGGCCACCCTATTTTCCTTTCCTTTGATGTGTTTGATTTCGAAATCAAACACACTAAGGAGAACCATCCACCTAGCTTGTCTAGCATTGAGTTTTGGTTGATAGAACAGGTGCCTCAACCAACAATGGTCTGTCATAAGTACAAATCTCCTACCCAAAAGATAATGCCTCCACATTTTTAAAGCATGGACTATGGCAACCAACTCTAGATCATGGGTCACATAATTGATTTCATCTTCATTCAATCTTTTGGATTCGTAGCAAATTACATGCCCTTCTTGCATAAGAACTCCTTTGAGTCCTTCCTTACAAGCATTTGTACACACGAGGAAGTCATTATCAGGGTCTACAATCTTCAGCACGGGTGCATGGGTTAGAAGGTATTTCAGTTCTTGAAATCTTTCTTCACATTCTGATGTCCAAGTGAATTTAACCCCCTTTTTCTGAACGGCAATGATTGGACAACCAATCTTGGAAAATCCTTTTATGAACCTTCTATAGTATCCTGCTAAGCCCATAAAGGACCTGATATCAGATATATCCTTTGGGGTAGCCCATTCCATGATAGATCCAATCTTGTCAGGGTCTACTGCCACTCCTTTAGAAATAACATGGCCTAAGTAATGGACTTGCTTCTGGAAAAAGTCACACTAGCTAAACTTAGCATAGAGTTGATGCTCTCTTAGTACTTGAAGCACTAATTTAAGATGTTCTTCATGCTCCTCTCTGTTCTTGGAGTAAATTAGGATACCATCAATGAAAACTAATACAAATCTATCTAGGAATTTGCTGAGTACATTATTCATCAAGCACATAAAAGTGGCGGGGGCATTGGTCAATCCAAATGGCACCACCACAAATTCATAGTGACCATATCTTGTCCCGAACACTGTTTTATGGATGTCTTCATCCTTGATTCTGACTTGATGGTATCCAGACTTTAAGTCAATCTTTGAGAAAATGGAAGCACCCCTTAATTGGTCAAACAAGTCATCGATTCTTGGTAAGGGATACTTGTTCTTTATGGTTGTCTTATTGAGTTGTTTATAGTCTATTCACAGTCGGAGTGTGCCATCTTTCTTTTTCACAAACAAGGCAGGTGCTCCCCATGGAGACACGCTGGGTCGAATGTAGCCTTTCTCCATCATCTCCTTTAGTTGTAACTTGAGAACAACTAGCTCTAGTGTACTCATCCTATAGGGCGTTCTAGACCCTGGCACTACTCCTGGAGCAAGTTCTATGGAGAAGTCAATGTCTCTTCTCGGAGGTAGACCCGGTACCTCTTCTGGAAACATGTCTTTATACTCTCTTAATATGGGGTGGTCCTCTAGGTTTGGTTTGTCATACTCAACAGATTCCAACACAGGTATTGCATATAGAGGACATCTCTTTCTGCAATACTTTTTCATTTGAAGGGTTGATATTCGTCTCATTGAGACAGTCTTTTGAATCCCTTGAAGGGTTATTTTTCTCCCTTCTGCATTTTCACATTCCAAAGTTTTATGGTAACAGTCCAACTTGGTTTTATAAGTGGCTAACCAATCCATACCAACCAACAAGTCATATGATCCTAGGGGAAGCATGTTAAGGGTCGCTTGGGTGGGCAATCCATCCATAATGAATTGGCAAGCTGGTATGACCTCTGCTACTTTTCTTTTGGTTCCAGTGGCTAGTTGTACCAGCCATGGATTAACATGTCTAACTGGTTGTAGTTTACACTTATCAACAGTCTGAGGGGCCACATAACTCAAATTAGAACCAGGGTCAATTAAAATAGAAACTAGATGATTGGCAATCATACCTTCTATCTCCACCACTGAAGCTTGGTGGTCGGCTTGTTTATTATCCAAGGCTGCATAAATTCGTGGCATGCTCCTAGCCACATCATTGACTGTGGTAGCTTCTTGGATGTTGTAGACTCTCCTACCGTTTTGTTGTCTGTGTGGACGATCCCTCAGTAAATGTTCTTCTCCACAACCCCAACATTTCAAGGGTTCTTTCTTTGGGTTATCAGTCTTTCCTGGGGTTGCTCCAAAAGGTTTATTTCCGCTCTGGGAGGGGAAATTTTGTTGATACACACTTCTAGTAGGAAGGCTCATCCTAGAATCCTTCCCATAGTTCTTAAATCTTGAGGATTTAAACCCCTTCTTCTTGAATCCCGAACTACTCTTCTTCTTCCAGTCCTTGCAAGGTTTTGTTTGACTCTCGAACTGTTCATAACAATACCTTGCCTTCCGGATAGTGTCTTCTAAGGTCTTTGGCTCGTCAAACTCAATCCTGTCCCGGTAGGACTGAGGTAACCCACTAAGGCATTGAGGTAACCCGGTAGGACTGAGGCACTTTTACCTTTTCATCCTTTATGTAGGGTGCATACCTCAGCAGCTCAAGGAATTTATTGACATATTCCTCTATGGTGAGATTTCCCAGACTGAGTTCATAGAACTCCTTAGTCTTCCCATCGAAGTATTTCTCTGACAGATACTTCTTCTTGAAGTGTTTCTCAAATTGTTTCCATGACAAGTCCTTCTCATGGATTCCTTCACATTCCTAAGGTCTTCCCACCAAAGGGAAGCCTTTCCATTCAGGTTGAAGATGGTTATTCGAGCCTTTAAGTTTTCAGAGTAGTCATGGACTCTGAAGTACTTCTTTAAACTAAGCAGCCAAGCTTCTGCCTCTTCCCCTTTCTTAATCTCTCCATCGAAAGAGGGTGGTTTGGCTTTCTTAAACTCTTCAGGATCATGACTTTTGGAATGCTTTCACTTCTTTCCTTTCCATTGGGAATGTAAGTTGGTTTTGCAACTAGAAGATCCCTCAGAGTTGCCAGTTTCCTCTCCAGAGGACTCTCCCAATGAGTGTCTCCTGCCTCCAGGTTGGACCTTCCTCGAGGTACTCCTCCTAGTGTGGCCACTTATGGGACCACGTTTTCGTATCTCAAGTGGGCTTTGACTTCTCTTCGTATGTCGTCGATCCACATGACTGGTTGTGGGTCCATGCTACAGCTGTCTCTGTATATCGAATAAGCTCTGCAGCAACACTACATTAATTTTCATTTTTTTTTCTTGCTCCTTTATCAATCTCTTGTTGTTGGCCTTGCAACTCTGTAATTCGACCATGAGGCTCCTTACAATTTCAGCCAGATCTGGAGGGGTTACCACCGCCCTCCTTTCGTCGGATTCTTCGTCTCTATTGTAGGAGTCATCCCCCACTTCATGGCGCGTCACCATCCTTTATAATTGTAGTTTTCCCGCGATTTACTAACTGCTTCAGTGCTGAAAAAACACTTACTGTTAGCCAACAGTCTATTAGTTCATGAACAACACACAATTCATATTTCTTAAATGCACACACAGTAGAAAGTTTCATTATTTTCTTCAGTAGAAGTTTAACCAGACTCATTAGGAAAGAAGTAAGATAGGGAGTCACCCTTAAAGTCCTTTAAATATGGCTTTTAAGCGACTCATCCATGAGCCCAAGCAAGCCAAGCGTTGTAACCATGCTCTGATACCAATTTGTAACACACCTGACCCCTTAAAGCTCTTTTAAGGGGGTAGGGCATCATAATTTTGTTTTCCTTAACTATCCCAAATCCTAATTCCACGATTTCTATCACATCCTTCTCGTCTAGAACTCTCCAACCACTGACTCCACGCTCAAATCCGAGCTCCGAACTGGCAGATACGCCCTTCCCAAGTTCTTCCGGCATTTTATTGGTCAAGGGCCATGTGGCGCCCACGTAGATCCACCTCACACGTATTGTCTCCAAGTTCCTTCATCCACGATGGAAGTCCATCCACCGTCCGATCCCATGACTAGACTCAATCTTCGTCTAACATGCAGGCGTCTCACACGCAAGCCAGCAGGAAATTTGGCACTTCGACGTTGAACGCCTCTTTACTGTCTACGCACGAGACCTTCCAGAGTCCCGAACTCCCGAAGTCACGTAAGCTTGCCACGTGGCTCCAGCATTCAGGCCTTTTGGTCTCTCTATAATGTTACACCCCAAATCCTTCGGAGTCCCGAAGTCCCAGACTCCCGGAGTTCCAATCACTTCACCAATCACTTTGGCTAGGCGGTCACGTACCAGGGGCTTACACGTAGAAGGGTCGGGGGTGACACGTGTCACGTTCCAATAGGCATATAGGGTCTACGAAAAGCACAAATCGAGCTAACACGTGGCACATCGATCGTGGGTCCACGTCACCCTGGTGACGTCGGCTTGCCACGTCACACCAGAATGACGGCCTTCTAACATCCCTCAAATCTCACAGTGGAGATCCGACCACGTAGATCCATAGATCCACGACTCACATTACTTCACGATTCCGACCTTCAGGAGTTTTGCGATGCAAACTCCTCTTTTCTCCCAGAGTTGGTCAGCGTCGAGCTGACCACCGCCTAGATCTGACGATTAGGAAAAGTCCCGAAGCGTCCTCGAATCGACAGCTCTCGTCACTTCCGGCTTCGGAGCTTATCGACACACCACACCTCAAATCCCCCGAAGTGCCCAGTCTCCGAACTAAAGGATCTCGCGCCACGCGTCCCCTGTATATCGACGGCTGAGAGGGATCCCTAAGGATCCGAGGATCGACGGTCCTCATTAATTCGCAACAGGGAGTTGGATCCCAGTTTAGTCAATAATATAGGTTCATCTAACCACTAGGGAAACTGCCCAACGCCGATCAACCTTACAAGTAACTATAACTCTCGGTCGCCTTGGGTCGGTTTGTGACTAGTAGGGTCGACAATACCCCGAAGTGTCAGGCTTCCGGAGCTCCGAAGCCAGAAGGGCTTAGCTCCCTTAGGCTTAGCATAAGGTTCCTAGGTGTTGGTCATATGGATCCTTCTAAACTCTCGCGAGTTAAACACGAATCTCTTTATCATAAAGTTGTTAAGGACTTGAGCATAATATCCCAGTCGCACAACAAGGAATCTAAAGAAGATATCCTCTTTCAGGCTGACATGGCCATATTGACGCAATGCTTTCTATCTCAACCCTCCTACAAGTTTACGTCCCACGACACCTCAAGGGCTAAGTTGGGGCATATAGATGATCAATCAGAAGCATAAGTTCACAAGAAGATAAATACATACACATAGCTTGATCAATCAGAAGCATAAGTTCACAAGAAGATAAATGCATACCAATAGCTTAATCATTCAAGACAGAGACCATTCTTAGATGTATAAATACATGCATTCATTCATTATTCCATTTCAATGCATAAGGTATGAAAACACTTATCAGAACCAGAAGACGTGATGTGACTGTTGAAAGGGGTGCATGTTTCCACCCAACCATAGGCTCAGTCACTCCTAACGGATTTACCACTGGCCACCCCCTAGCTAGACCACGATGCTCTGAGAGAGAATTATTTCTTCCGGCTCAGCAACAGTTAGGGACGGAAGTTACTCTCCTCCTCCCACAGGATCTTGGCAACAGCTTTCTCTATACCAAGCAAGGAGGTCTGCCTGAGTGCTTCCCCAGTCACTCACCAGCCTCGTTTATCAGCTTGTATCATAACCCTGCTAGCCACTTCCTGCGACCAGAACACGCTCATTCTCAGTTCTCCTCGAACCCGAGCGCTTAGTCTCTCCTTCCCTGCTTCTCTTCGCAGGTCTTCCTCTACCCACCATGCCTTCCTTTCTTGCCTTCCTCGGCAAGATTACGTGTGGATCGAATTCTCAGTCCGTGGTCAGGTCTGAAAGCCTTACAGATGGGTGCTCTGCCCCATCCCCTCATTAACTCTTGAGGAGGTCCTCCCACCTACCAACCTGACTGGTAATTCATTCCTCGGTCAGAGGATTGTTCTGGTCCTGAGCAATTAAATCCAGCAAGGTACTGGTTTGGTGGGGGTTATCTCAACCATTCCTGGTTCACCTCACCATCTCTTTCATAGCATCCGTGGTCTATCTTGGCAAACCCCCCTTTCAGCAGTTATGCAACACTTATTCATTTTCTATTAATAACAAAAATTACATTCATTGACCTTTTATACAAAGGTTCATCAAATCAAACATTCACACATATCAAGTTTGCCATAGTCTCTTGGCCAATATAGTTAGATTTACAAACTGGGGGAAACAAGGGTGTTACATATGACAAATCCATGTATTTGGGATTGAGTTAGCTCCAGTGCCAGTTGATGCAATACATGAATTGGGCTATGGAGACATGACTACAATAGAAGATTGAGTTACCTCCAGAGAAAGAGGATAAGCTACCCTGGGTGTTAGTTATTGATCCACTCTCAGTTTTAGATGAAGTTGTTGTCGTGATAGAGTAGAGGAGCTACTCTCAAAGTTCAACAACCACAGTGAGAATGGAGCAGTCGTTCTCAGCTTCAGAGCAGCTGCAGGTGCGGAGTCCCAGTCCCAGAGGAACAATTGCAAAGAGAGTAGAGAACATATTCTCAGGCAGTGTGACAGATAGTGCTTTGCAGAAAGCACATAGAGCTAGCACATGATTGTGCAGATTGAGTTGCAGCCAAGCAAGTGTACCAGTTTGGTACAATGTGATGTGAAAATTTGGTTCGTTGATATATTCAAAGAACACGAGGACAGAGATATGTTTTGCAATGAAAGACATGTTCACCTAATTATGGCAAAACATGTGATGAGGTACCTAAGGGGTACAATCGATTATGGACCTAGATATATCTCGAATTATGAGATAAGATTTGCAGGGCTACACAGATTTAGATTGGGCAGGCAGCATCACAGACCGAAAAAGTACATCCAGATGTTACTCTAGTATGGGATCAGCTGTGATCTCGTGACTCAGTGAGAAGCAAACCTATCTGGCCCTCAGTTCCGTAGAAACATAGTATGTGACAACATGGTCAGCTTGTGGAGAAGCAGTGTGACTTCAAAAGTTGATCTCGAGTTGAAGGAAACTCGTATCTTTTATGACAACCAAAGTTGTATAAAGTTGTCAATGAACCCAATGTGTCATGACAAGTCCAAGCATATCGAGATCAAATACCACTATGTCCGAGACATAGTACAGAAGGGAGCAGTAAGACTCTAGTATCTTGCCACCGACGAACAGGTAGCAGATTTGTTGACCAAGCCCCTATCCAAAGTCAAGTATTTCAGAGATAAGCTTGGAGTGATCCAGAAAGACTTCATCAGTAGCGTGAAGTGTTCCCCAGTTGCGGGAAGTGATGTGTTCCCCAGTTGCGGGAAGTGATGTGATCCTCAGTAGGGGGAAGTGATGTGTTCCCCAGTTGCGGGAAGTGATGTGATCCCCAGTTGCGGGAAGTGATGTGTTCCCTAGTAGCGGGAAGTGATGTGATTCCCCAGTAGAGGGAAGTGATGAGATCCTTGATAGAGGAAAGCTACCCCAGCGCAAGTTGGTAACCCCAACGCAGGTTGATACGCTGCCCCAACGCAGTCTGGTATGCTACCCCAACGCAAGATGGTAACCCCAACGCAGGTTGGTATGCTACACCAACGCAAATCGGTAACCCCTACGCAGGTTGATACGCTACTCCAGCATAGGTTGGTAACCCCAACGCAGGTTGGTACACTACCCCAGTGCAGGTTGGTAACCCCAACGCAGGTTGGTACGCTACCCCAGCATAGGTTGGTAACCCCAACACAGGTTGGTACGTTATTTCAGTGAAAGTGCAGAACTTCCTATGATATATAGATATGTGATTGACAACAAGACAATGACCAAGTATGCAGAAGCGCAAAAGCAATGATGATGACCATGACAAGAAGAATACCTTCCTTGCTAAGAGGGAGTTTTGAAGATTGAGTAGCTTCAGAAGATATCCTTATTTTTTACCAAGACAAACCCTAAAGAATGTTATTATATTATATTTGTTAAGACGACCCTATTGTGCCTTTGTAAAAGTCAACCCTATTGTGCCTTGACAATTAAATGTAATTTAAGAGGGTAAATTGACAGGTCGGCCCAGACCTAATTTAAGAAGGCCAAACTATTGTTTATAAGGGAGGCTAGTGCCTCACTTGTTCACTCACTCACAGCTCTGCAACAAGAGGAAAAGTGCACAAGTCTTGGAGGAGAAGTTGTTGCAGCTAGGTGTGACGTCAAGGAGGGTTTTGGTCTATCTCTTGATATCTCTTGGTTAAGTGGTGCGCTACTCTTTCCTAGTGAGGGAGTAGAGGAGGATCTTCTGCTTTGTTAGTTCTCTCTTGAGAGAGAAGCATTGTTCTTGGTTGGCTGAATCTATATTCATGAAGTTTACTGGGTTTTCTCCCCCTAGAGGGTTTCCCAGGATAATCTTTGTGTCTCTCTTGTTTCTGTGATTGTATCTCTTTCAGTGATCTTATATATATGCAACTAATGTGCTAGATGATTGTAATAATAAAGAAGAACTGTAACTGGTAACTGCATAAGTAAAATAACAACACATGGGACTGACAATCATTTTAGTTTTAGATGTCCCATCTACTATGAGGTTTGCGGCAGACTTCATTGCTTGTTCTATACATCAAAATGGCTCGTTGGGGACCTTCATGCAGCACAATGATCAAAGATGTATTTTCTTGTTTATTCAAGAAGCACTTCATCCAAGACAAAAACTTCTTAGAGATAGCTCTCACCATATTCATTGCCAACATTTGATTACATCCTACTTCCAACATCAAGGTGTGAATTGTAAAAACCCTAGTGAACATGTGACTTCTACAAGGGTTGTTTGACAGCAACAGTTGTCAAGACCTCATCCAACAACGAACCATACCCTCATCTCTCTCTCTTACTTTCTTTGGACTTAAATGGTCGGGGAGGTTGTCCATAGCTTCAAGGCTAGTTGAGCGTTTTGGCTTCCATTGCCTCTACGGCATCGTTCTTTTCTCATTCCCCCATACCTTGTACAGTTTGAAGTGTCATTGGTCTTGGACCTATTTTGATTCTTTCTCTCCTTTCTTCTCCCTCTTTCCCTTTCTTTTAATTTCTCCAAGTATTTAATTGGGAGGTGTGGGAGGCATTCCCCTTACTCCTATCTTATTATTGTACATTATATTGAGTCTCGTTGACCTTTTTGACCATTTGTAAATATTTATATTAATTTTAAATGTGAGACTTCATGTACTTCCCTTCCTATATGCCACAAATAAATGTCAATCAATAATAATCCAAATGTTATAGGAATATTAAACCTTTGATTTACTTTAAGCTATCAGCCAAATACTACATTATCAATTTTTGTTTTACCTTAATTGATTTGATGAAATATCACATGAAGTTCATGGTACTACAATTCTGAGTGTTAAACTGATGTTATTGTAGGGTTTGAAGTGGTTAGGGATATTACTTAAATTAAACATACTAACTTGGTTTTTTAGTTGGATTCAATAAATGTATAGCTAGCTAAGCCCATTTAGTCTATCCTTATGCTCAACCTATATTTTGTTAGATAGGTTGACCATAAACTTGACTAACTTATGAAATTTCTAGGGAAATATGCAAAAGCTTAATAGTAAAAGTGTGGACAACAAAATGTTTTATTACATATGTCATATATATGTAAAATCATTCTATTATTATATAGAACGGAAATAAAATCTTCACTTTTTCTAGAAACAGGGATGGATGGGGTTCACTATGGGCAGGAAACTAGGGGTATACTGTTAATTTTAGAGCATTTATTAAGTTTCTTTTCAATTTACTAGATAACAATAGCATAGGTAGGATCACTGAGAGAAACACAATCACAAGATACACAGCATTTATCCTGGGAAACCCTCATGGGGGAGAAAACCCAGCAAAAACTTCCTTAATATAGATAGCCAAGACTATAAACCAAAACACTAGTGAATATCCAACACTAAGCAATGTGCCTCTCTCTTCCTTCTTCCGACAACTGGCAACTGCAGCTTCCTTCAAACTTGCGCACTAGATGAATGAGCTGAGTGAGTGAGCTAATGAGGCACTAGCTTCTCTTATTTATATTGGTTGGCAGGCGCTAGGGAGGTGTCTCTTCACTGGGCAGGGCCGACCTCTTCACTTAGTGGCTAAAACCACTTTAATTAGGCCTGGGGGCCGACTTCTTAATTAGCATGATATAATTAGGGTTTGATCAATCCACAAAAGGGGATTTGGTCATTTACAAACCCCGACATGATCAATCCACAAAAGGGGATTGATCTAATTAATAATGACTCAATAATAAATAGAATACTCTTTGCAGTTACAATATTTCAACACTCCCCCTTAACAAGAAGGGTATTCTAAAACATCATCAGGAGAGAGAGAGAGAGGGAAGCTACATCAACAGCATCTGGAACACTGACTGGCATATCTATAAATCAACGGAAGTTTTTCTCATCATCATTCACAGCATGGAGCTGGAGTAGCATCATCATCATCTGCATCAACATGAATTAGTATAACACTAACACATCATCATCATCAATAACATCAACAACAACAGCGTCATCATCACAGCACAAAGGCTGGAGCAACAACATCCTCACAGCACGAAGGCTGGAGCAACAACATCATCACAGCACAAAGGTTGGAGCAACAACATCATCATCATCATGGGGCAACAGAATGAGGCAGGTGTTACAACATTTTGTGGTACTCTGACAGTCCCTAAGGAGCTGCCCAGGAATCATAAGATTCCCTAGGATATAAAATCCTAACGGAGCTACCACGTGGTACTCTAACAGACTATCCTTACCGGACCTTCGGGATCTACCCAGGAATCATAAGATTCCCTAGGATTATAAAAATCCTAACAAAGCTACCACTACTAACTATAGCTAGCATATACATGCACAGGTACTCTGATAGACCATCCTTACTGAACCTTCGAGATCTGTCCAGAGATGATCAGTCACCTAGGATATAAAATCCTAATTGAGCTACCCGCTATTGGTCAGGATACCATAGTATCATCAGCATCACTCCCCCTTTCGAGGGAGGTCCTTTCGGACTATACCAAGATTGTCTCGAAAGTGCTCAAACTTTACACAAGAGATTGGTTTGGTCAACACATCTGCAACCTGCTCATTTGTGCCAACATATTGGAGCTTTATGGCTCCCCTCTGCACCATATCACGAATGTAGTGATACTGGATTTCTATGTGCTTCGACTTGTCATGGAACACAGGGTTCTCTGTCATCTTTATGCAACTATGGTTATCACATAGAATCACGGTTGCTTCCATCTCAAGATCAAATAGACCTGTCAACAACTTCCAAAGCCATATGGCTTCACAACTGGGGAAACATGCAGCAATGTATTCCACTTCTGCTATGCTGAGAGCAATACTAGATTGCTTCCTACTCTGCCATGAAGTCATGGCTGACCCCAGACTGAAACAACATCCTGAAGTGCTCTTTCTTTTAGAAACACTTCCAGCCCAATCTGAATCGGTATAACCAATCAGTGTGAAGTCGTGATCTCAATTATAACAGAGACCAAAGTCCAACATACCCTTAAGGTATCTCATCACATGTTTTGCGGCAATAAGGTGAACACGTATGGGCTCTACCAGATACTGACTCAAGGTGTTCACAGCAAAACATATATCTGGCCTAGTGTTCGTCAGATACATCAACGATCCAATGATCTGTTTGCATAGAGTAGCATCAACCAATTCTAACGAAGTATCAACCGGGAGCTTCAACTTTGTTTCCATGGGTGTATTCATGGATTTACACTCCAGCATATCAAACCTTTTCAGTATTTCAATTGCATACTTCCTTTGGTTAAGGAAGATCTTCTATGGGCTCTGCCAAACCTCAAGACCTAAGAAATAGTGCATTAGGCCTAGGTCTTTCATCTCAAATTCTGCAGCGAGCTTCTTCTTACAATCAGTGATGAGTTTTTCTTCTCCAGTTAAGAATAAGTCATCCACATACAGCAGCAATATAACAGACTCATAATTCATAACCTTGAAGTAAAGGTTAGAATCAGCTTTACTCTTGGTAAAGGCCAAGCTCGTCAGAAAACTGTCAATTCTTCCATACCAAGCTCTAGGAGTTTGCTTCAATCCGTACAGAGTCTTCTTCAACTTGCAAACATGTGTCTTTCTGTCTTTAACTTCAAACCCTTGAGGTTGTTCTATATACACTTCTTCTTCAATGACACCATTCAAGAAGGTTGTTTTCACATCCATCTGGTGTAACTTCCACTTCATCTTAGCTGCAAGGGCTATGATGGTTCTGATAGAAGTGTATCTAGCTACAGGAGCAAACGTCTCTTCATAGTCAATGCCTTCCTTTTGAGAAAAGCCATGAGCTACAAACCTTGCTTTATATTTCTCAATACTTCCATCAGCAGCATGTTTTATCTTGTATAGCCATTTGGAAGATACCACATCTTTGCTCTTCGGTCTAGGAACTATTTCCCATACATCATTCTTTATAATGGATTGGTATTCTTCTATCATGGCATCTGCCCATTCTTTCTTCTGAATGGCTTCTTCAAAGCAAGTAGGCTCCTTCTCTATGAGATCACACATCAAAGCCATATAACTGGAGAATGGCTTAGGTTTCTTAACTTGTCTCATGGTTCCTTCGGGGGCACCATACTTCTCTCCATCTTGAAAAAGTTTCCTTGCCCAAGCTGGCTTTCTCTTGTGAGAGATCGTCATCTGGGGAGGTTCTTGAGATTCTATCATATCATGATCTTCATGAATCTCATCATCGGGGGAAATTGTGGCTTCTCTCACTGGTTGTGCAACTCTGGGAGCTACAGGTTCTTCTTCATATACCTCTTCAAGTTGGCATCTCCTTGATTTCTTGAGTGTTGCATCTTCATCAAAGGTTACATCTCTGTTGATCTCAATATGATGGTAACTTGGAATGTAAATTCAGAAGGCCTTAGAGACCTCACAGTATCCAACAAATATTCCCTTCTTTCCTAAAGGATCCAACTTGGTTCTCTTTTCTTTCGGAATGTGTACAAACACTGGACAGCGAAATATCTTGAGATGGCTTACTTCTGGCTTCTTTCTGAAGAACATTTCTTTGGGGGTTTTGAACCCAAGTGGACTATGGGATAATCTGTTTTGTACATACATACACTGATGTTCTCGCTGCTTCTGCCCATAAGTGCATTGGAAGATCTTGATCATGGATCATAGTCTTCACTGCTTCCATTATAGTTATGTTCTTTCTTTCTGCTACACCATTTTATTGAGGATTGTAGGGAGTGGTGAGCTCCCTCTTAATCCCGACATCTCTGCAAAAGCTTACAAACTCTTTTGAGGTGTATTCTCCTCCATTATCTTACCTGAGTATCTTGATTTTTCTTTCAGCAAGATTCTCTCTCAAGGCTTTGAATTCCTTGAATTTTCCAAACACTTCATCTTTTGATTTCAAGAAGTAAACCCAAGTCTTGCGAGAATAGTCATCAATAAATGATATGTAGTATACATACCCACTAAGAGAGGTGGATGGCATTGGGCCATATACATCTGTGGATGAGCTCCAAGACTCCTTCTGCTTTACTATCGCTCTTCCAGAAAGGATTCTTGATGTTCTTTCCTTGTGCACATCCCTTGCACACACCTTCGTGATCAACCTTGAAATCTAGTAGACCTGTAACTGCCTTGCTCACATATGGTAAGGCCTTGTAGTTGATGTGAGCTAGTCTTCTATGCCAAAGTTCACATGGACTGTCAGTGGAGTGAATCAAGGCTACATCTGAGTGACATTTTAATTTATACAAGCCACCTTCTTCTGTTCCAATAACAATTGCATCTTCTATGGTTTTTCCTTTAGGCCACATGAGGACTTCACCATCTATGAATGCAACCTTGAAGCCTTTCTTATCTAAAGATGAGATAGAAAGCAAGTTCTTCGTCAAACCTAGTACATATAGCACATCCTTCATCTTCATTGGGGTCCTTGAATCAAGTTTATAATTGGACTCTCCTACTCCTTTGATAGGGTACTGGTAGTCATCTCCAATTGTAACTTTCTAGGGAAAGTTTTTTTCTGTAAGGCTAGAGAGAATGTCTCTTTGACCTATCATGTGCTTGGAAGCACCACTATCTATRAGTCATGTATCCTCACCAGGTGACACTGATCCTGAGAGGGCAGAGATTAAGACATAGTCTTCAATCTTTTCTTTAATCATCTTTGTGGGTGGCTCTTCATCTTCAACTATATGGGCATGGTACCTTTTGTTCCTCTTCTTGTATTCTTCTCTTCTAGCTGGACAATTCTTAGCAATATGTCCCATCTTGTCACAATGGTAACATTGGTAGGATGAGAAATCCTTTTCTCTTCTTTGACCTTTCTGAAACTTCTGGAATCTCCTTGGAGGGAGAGATTCTTTATGGATAAATTTATTTGGGAAGTGGGACTCCTTATGTGGGTGGGTCTCTTTCTTGAAGTGAGGCCTTCTCTTTCCTCCTTTAGTATGAGTAGCTGGAGCTTGATCGTCATCCCTTAATAATATTGCTTCTCGGTTAGCTACTCTTGCTTCTTCTTGAACACATTCTTCCCAAAGACTGTCAAATTGTAGTTTTTCCTTTCTGGCACAAATGGTTTGGATGAAAGCATCCCAAGGTCTTGTGAGACCATTAAGAGCTACCATTATGAGTTCATCTTCATCTAGGGTATCTCATAGGCCAACTCAACCAAAGGTTGTTCGAACAGTCATAAAGGTATGTATGAAGTGGTAGAACTTGTTCCTCCTAGAACATTTTCGCAAAAATACACATTTTATACATTTACACATTCTTTTCCTCTCTTGGTTATATTGCCTCTAAAATTACACTTTTTTCCACGCACTCCAGCACACTCCTAGGAATTAACTGGATGTTAGGGCAACTCAACTTGCATTAAACCGCAACTAGGGCAACTTCACATGCATTCTTGATGTTTGACATCCTTCTAGGGTAATGTGGACCCATGGAAGTGGCCTCAATTGACTATGAATATTCTCAGCCTGCTGCACTGTACACATTTACAACCGAATATAGTTTTGGTACAACTTGGTATGCTCAATTCCAATCAAAATCAAGTTGAAATTTGTTTTGCAATGAACAAGGTTTTGGATGGCAAGTTCATCGGTTTTCCCCAGAGTATGGCATGTTATTTTTAACTTGACATACAAATTGGCCCTCTTGAATTTCATACTGGCAACCTTCTTCTCAACACAAGGCCAACTTCTTTCTCAACACAAGGATAATTGGGCCAACATGTGTTTCTTTCTAAGAGGTCACAAGTTCAAATCCAGAGGGGAGTAAGGTATGTATACCTCTATAGACTTTAGCAATCAAATCCCTATGCAGAGGAGATCCCTTGTCCCACAAACAAAGGGGTCACATACACAGGAGATCCCTTTGTTCCACAAACAAAGGGGTCACATACATCACTTCAGGTTCTGTCAATCGCGTGACCTTAAGCTTCGATAACACTGGACTAAGTATTCAGTATCCATTTGAGGATTCATGAAATCCTATCTTATATATCGCTCAAGGCTGCTAAGCCGGCCCTATTTTGAAACAAGTTCAAAAGAACTTGCAACACTGTTAATAGTACGAGTCTGAGCAACAAATGGGAAATAAAAGATCTGTAACCGTACCTGCATGGCGAAGAAGGCGTGCTCACTTCCTTCCCCGCTTCTCGTACTTGTGTCCCGAATTTACGTTGCCCTTCCCGTCGTTTACATAGGCCCAGGGAACAGAATGAAAGACAATAGAATTGCAGTGATGATTAGCCAGGCGAAGCAACCGCTGATCTCTTTATGTTTCGTATTGGGAATAGTACTACGGAATGATAGCCGCTAAAACAAAAGGTAAGAGATGTAGAAGCAATGAGGAGGTCATTTTAGAAACGAGCTAAGAAATAGGCAATTCCGCTTTCAGTGCAACCTACGTTCGGGTCTCTCAGTTTTGACGCGTAAGCTACCTAAAGAGGTTTCCGTTCTCTAGTTTGAACCCAATATAATGGGTTCTGCTTGTATCTGTGCTTATGCCCCCTCTAGCTAACCAAGGTATACCCATTGGCTCCGTATATGAGTGGATTCCCAAATATATATATATATAATATAACCTGTGGCTTCTTATATGAGTGGATTCTGATCTATTCTCTCTTATGGTGTCGGAAAAAATGAGAACGAAATAAAATGGAGAGGGAGAGGGTTGAAGGTACTGATCCTTGCCTGGTTAGTTTGCTGCTCCCCTGCTCCCTTCTATTTTCTTTCGACTTTAGAATGCCACTTCTCTTACTCAGAAGAGCTACAGCTTCCGCACGAACACGAGTTGTCGAACTCTTCCCTCCATTTGTTTTCGTGGTTTCCTTTATTATAACTACATGGGCATTGGGCACGCCGCACTGATTGGAGGGGAGTTACATGGGCATTAGGCACGCCGCACTGATTGGAGGGGAGTTACATGGGCATTAGGCACGCCGCACTGATTGGAGGGGAGTTGAGTTTTCATATTATGATGGTTAATTGGAACTAGAAAGAAAAATTTAAATGATTTTGGAACTAAATTTGTTAATTTGAAGGTTTTATTGGGGATAAAATTGAGGTTTTATGTTTTTGTTTGTTTTTAATTGATGGTCAAGGTAAGAGAGTAAATTCAACAATGAATGATTTAAGCAAATGCAAGATTGTTAATATTTTTTAAGTTTTAATCTATTAAGAAAAAAAAAAAAAAAGGGTAAACAAGTTACAAGATTTGAATTTAGGTGGGGAGATAACAACTTTTAGAGCGCTTAAGGTAGACCTAAATGAGTTTTTAAATGTTTGGAAACATCGTGTCTCACCCCAAACATTTAAGCAAGAGTCAGAATGTTGGTACCTTGATATCATTCAATAGGAGCAAACATGTCACAAGCATGATTTGTATTTAAGTAGGGAGGATAACAACTTGTCTTCTTAACCACCAAGCTAGACCGAATTGATTATAATAATTATATTGTATTTGTATTTAAGTAGGGAGGATAACAACTTTTCTTCTGAACCACCAAGTTAGACCGAATTGATTATAATAATTATATTGTATTTAGGTCTAATTTCTCTATTGTTTAAACATTCCACCTGATGCACGTGAAAAGCTCAAATAACCCAGAAATTACTAATAGTTAAGTTTCCTTGAATATATATAGAGAGAGAAAGAAATAGAATGGTGTGAGAGAATCTTATGTAAATATAGTTCATTTAAAGTTAAGCTCATTAAAAAAACACACCATTGCATTGTGAAGAATAGTAAATATTATAATGTTATTAAATGCTCCTTACAAAATTTGAACTATGCAACTAACTATCATAGTTGTCATGAGGCTCGTGTTGGGTCATGAGTCAAGCACCAAATATTAAATCCGTAGAAGATGTGTGGCACGATTTCAATGAATATTTCTACTAAACAATCTCTAAAAAGAACATTTTTAATCCCAAATGATATTTTTATACCTCAACACTCTATAAGGTGAACATGATAAATATGAGAAACTAATGAAATGATCTTGTAATAGTAGCATGTGTGTAGTAATGCCTATTCACCATTTTTTGTCATTAATATGAAGTAAATGCATTCTTATCCCATATCACATAGTAACATGCAAGTCTCGTTCTAACCTTTTTGTTGTAATGGTTATACAATTAAAAATCAAATTCTCTAGAGAGCACAATGCCCCTCTATGTTGTTGAACATGTTAACATGAAGGTCATACATATTAATATTAATAATAATCTAAATAGGAGTCAAGGTATGACCTCTTTCAAGCCATTTTTTAGTGCAAACGAGAATAAAATTTGTAGAGGTCGTTGTGTAGACTCAAATGCACTTGTGGGCCTAGAAAATTGCCTTGGAAATGATCTTTATTAAGACCTTGTCTAACACATCTTGGAAACTTCTAGATTAAACCTTTTCTGCGTCAAGCGGTGTATATGGTTTATTCTTCATGGCACAATTTGTGAAGTCTACCAACAAAATATTGAGGGCAACAATGAGAGGAAAAGATTTTGAGCCCTACATAGCACGCTCCTACCTCAGGTTAAATCTTGGTCAAGTCTTATAAAACCAACGGTGACTAATCTTTGGCAACCTTCTGCTTGGAGAAAAGAGATCGTGATAAGCTTGAGAAATGTGCACCAAGATTGAAGAACCTAAAGTGAAGGCCACGAATATTTTCATGGCTGCTGGAACTGCCCTTGCTTTTAGCAATTTTTAGTGCATTTTTAAGGAAAAAAATCTTGAATATTGGAAATAAAAGGATCATCTACTACATCGATTTGAATGCAGGGAATTATTTAGTAAAATATGTAGGGGATTCAAAGTTTTTGGAGAAAAACATCAAGCAAATTGTTCAGGGAGAAAAATTGCAACAAAGAAAGTATAATATGTTCACCAAAGTGAGTTCATCGTGCACTTTTTTGACGATGGGGAATTATTTAGTAAAATAAGTAGGGGTTTTCTAAAGAAAATTTTGAGAAAACTATTCTAAGAGAAAAAAAAATGCCGCAAAGAAAGTATAATCCTTTCACTAAAGTGATTCCATCGCATACTACTTTGATGCAAAATATTTGGCAATCTAGATAAAGAAAGAAGAAGTTTCTTGGAATCCTTAACTATGAAGTAAACGATGAGAATTCCAATCTTCCTTTCATTGTCAAATCTTTGGCTACTCTTCAGAGTTTGGTTCCCATTGATGTAGATAGACAAGGGACCCTATGTATGTGAAGGGAACAACTTTGTGAGTTTCAGGATGCCCCTAATAACTTTGTTGCCTTCAAATTGAACACTAGTCTCATCCCTGATTATGAAATTGCAATATGCACTGACTTTGGAGCTTTTTGGTGGCACTGTGAGGTGAGGTGCAATTATAGTTATCATTGAAACAAGTGATCAGACTATTTTTGCAAAGAAGGAATGTGAGGGTTTCACTGTGGGGGATTTTGAAGGTCCATATAGGGTGGTTTCCAAAATCTTGTGGAGGAGGAGGAGGACTTATCTTCCTGAAACAACCTCTAGGTTCGTGGTTGAAGACACAAAGATATCAATGGAAAATAGAAAATGAGGAGGAGAACATAAACGACAAGGAGGAAAACATGTGGCATGACAGGCAAACAATTTGGAAGGGTAGGTAAACCAAAAATGGTCGTCCCAAACCCAATGGTTTAGAACAACCAGGTTTTGGGCAAAATCCCTCCCTAAAGAAATGTCTTTGTCATAGTTACCTTGCAAAAACAAATGATAATAATGTTTAATAAAAGGGTTCAAGAGGAAACTCGAGGTGAAATATAATGGTGTGCGCAAAAAAATGTTTAGTGTAAGGGTTCAAGAGAAAACTCAAGATGCAATTCAATGGTATGTGTAGGTGCCTCAAACTTTATGTTATTTTGAGCTTTAATGCTATCACATTTCAAATTCAAAATGGCATTTTTAGTGAGTTACTTTGTGGTTGCAGTAGTAGTGTCATTTTGAATGTAGGAACTATTATAAGTTGGTATTGTACCTCCATGTTGATATTTGGGCAAACAATAAGTAAGGAGGTCATTTTGGACATAGGAAATACTATAAATTACTATCATAACTCCATGCTTGAGTTTGGATAAACAATTCAATGAGGGAGTCAATCGTTGTCAAGAACCACTGGGGAGATAAGAAAGATGGTGGTGTTGAAAACCAACATAACAAATATATGACTAAATGAAATTTGAGAAGGGGGAAACATTGAGAAGGCCACATGCATAAACATTGATTATGATACTTGCATATTTGAATTGAAGATAGCATATGACCAAAACCCTCTATAAGACAATGATTATTTGCATGACACTATATACAAATCAAGAGTAGATGAAGGCCTAATGGGAAGATAAAATGTCAAATATGCAATCTCTTATAACCTTCAAATCACCTACAAATGAAGATTTTGCAGTGTGACTTTAGAGGTTTTATTAATGTGTGTACTTGGTTGAGTTAGATCAAGCTATCCTTTTGATGTGGGGCATGCATAACCAAAAAGAGAATTTAAGCATTGTCCTTCAACACTTAGAAAGGTATAACATATGCATGGGGGGGGATGGACCACTAAACACCCTAGATGGTATTTTAACAACTTTACAGATGCAATAACCTCAAGAGTCAATCAAAATTGGGATGAACCTTGCAACATTCAACGAATGCACTTTTTCCAAAGGGAGATGTTCATTGAAGGATACACAAAAAAGTTTTAGGGACTAAATTCTAATGCAATACTTTTATAGTCCGTATGCATCCAAGAGTGGCTGTGATATTACAACTACAACAATAACTAAAAGTAAAAGCAAGAATATGAAGGCACAATGGAAAGACAAATTATCAAACATGCAATCTCTTGTAACCTTCAAATCACCTACAAATGAAGATCTTGCAGTATGACTCTAGAGGTGATACTAATGTGCACACCCAGTTTAGCAAGATCAAGCTAACCTTTTGAGGTGGGGCATGCATAACCAAAAAGATAAGTTGAGTATTACCCTTCAACACCTAGAAAGGTGCAACACGTGCATGGGGGGAGAGATCAACCACTAAATACTCTAGATGATATTTCAACAACTTTGCAAATGCAATAATCCCAAGAATCGATCGAAATTGGGATGAATCCTACAATATTCGGTGAATGCACTTGTTATAGAAGGAGATGTTCATTGAAGGATACACAAGACATCTATAGTGTGTTTGCATCCAAAAGTGGCTCTATTGTTGTAACTAAAAGAATAACTAAAAGAAAAAGTAGGAAGGATAATCAAAATGAAACACAAATAACAAAAATAAATAGCTAAAGAACAAAAGTAGTGGGCAAGTTGACGAGGTCTCTATTGTATACTAAAGTGAGGGTATTTCATATTCCCACCAAGGTTCAAATCCCCCAAAGGCATGTTTTACCCTTCTTGGGCAATCATGCTCATGCAAGCAAGTTGCCTTACTTGCACAAGAAGGATTTCATGCATATGGGGCCTGTGCAATTCGTCGGTCAATTTAGTGGAGTAGATTCCCCCAATTGCACACCCATGAGGAGTGTTGTCAAGGGTTATAAGTCAATGGTATTTCATTTTGATATTCCCAAACAAGGGAAGTGCATGTTTGCTACCAATTTAATAGAAAGCATTACAAAAAGAAAGGTAGTCGAGGCACCTACATAACCAAGGGTGGATTGCCCCTACAAATTTGGATTAATAGAGATAAAATTCTCTAAGAATTTATTGATTGTATTTCTAAAATGATGAGAGTTACAGATGATAGGGGAGACCAATATTTATACAAAATGAAAGAGAAACACTAACTTAAAGCCCGAGTTGCTACTAAAAGTGTTTGTGCCCTTTCTATTCAAAAAGTTTCCTTGTAAAAATATTGAAATATGAAACCATTGTGACCCGAGACTATGAAATTAATCCAAGATAGTGAGCTTACATGCAAAAGAACTCATGTATATAGAGCCTAGTACATAAAATTAATAAGAATTACGAGCAAAGGGAATATTTTTCATTGATTGTCATTAGGGTTTTTGTTACTTGCTACTAGGGTTCTACTATCGTCAAACATGGATCTAGATTCTAGAGGGGGTTATCCTCCCCCTCCAAATGCAGAGGATTTGTCCTTCCCTGCCCTTATTGCATCCCTTGGGAAAGCCACAAAATCGTTGCCCTCTTGCTTTGTAAAAAAATAGATAACATCCAAAGGTTCCTCTTTCGGCTTCCACTTCTCAACATATGGCTCCTACTTTAGTTGAACGTGGTTTGATTAGCCAGTTTACTAGGATTTGGACCTCGTCTAGATCTATGGCCACCTAGGTTCAAAAGAATTGGTAAGTTTTAATAAAAGGAAAGCTCACTCATTATCTATGCGACATAGGATTTTACGTTTTCTTGTTTGAAGCCAAGGAGGACATATATCTCATATTCAAAAAAGGTTTGTACTTATTTGGCACCAAAGGAATGTATTTGAACAAATGGACCCCTGATTTCAACCCTAAACTTGATGTTCCATCGTCTATTTCATCATGGGTCTGCCTCCCACATTCACCCCTTCATTGTTGGATTGAAGATTCGTTGCGAAGCATAGGGAATTATTTGGGTCACTATATAGACAAATCTGAACCCAAGAATTTAATGTTTTCCTACGATAGAATATGCATAGAGGTAGACTTAGAGAAAGGTATTCTAGAAGCAATCCTTCTAACCTTCCATATCTATAAACATATTTATCCTCTAGATTATAAGAAATTTCCTTTCAATTGCAAATCTTGTCATGAAAATGGGCACTTTGTGAAGGACTATGAGAAAAATATTCCTCCATCTCAACCTACCCCTAAAAAGGAAGATCAATAGAAAATGGTTTAAAAAAAAGATGGGATCCAAGCAATAGATCTATTCAACTATGCTAAAATCGGCCCCATCATCCTCATGTCAATCGACCCCTACTAGTTTAAAACAAGTGCACCTAAGAATAAAGTAGTTGAGGCGATGCCCAAACCAACCCCTTCAACTTAGATTCACGAAAGTTCAACCCTATCACCGGGCCAACCTCGGGCATGCTATTTGGGTTCATAAACTAATAGGTTTGAAGCACTTTCTTAGGAAGAGCCAATTTTGTATGTAGAAGTGATTTCACCTTCAATCAAAACATACACGTCTTTGTTTCCACCTAGATCATCTATCCCCATTGAATCTCATGTGAATCCTTCCTCATCAGCCAATGAATACCCCTTTCATATTTTAGGAGGAAATCGATCATATCTCATAGAAACCCCAACTTTCTTCAGGTATTTTAACCAAGGAAAAAACGCATCAATAGTTGGAAGAAGAGGATAAAGAGGAAGAAGATGAAGAAGAGAGACAATTGAAAAGGGCAAGCAAAAAGTCGACAAAAGAAAAATGGGAAAAAGCAACAAATAAGGAATTATTTTTGGGTATCTAGACAACCATAGAAAAACCGTTGGGAGCTAGAACTCAAAGTGTAAAGAATACATGAGTTAGTGCTCCAATACAAGGCGGAAACCATAAACCCCCTTTTGCTAAATAATGGATATTGTCTCCCAAAACTACAGACGTATTGGTATCAAGTTTAAAGAAGAAGACATGGGAGATTTAATAAAATCAAAAAAGGCAATTATCCTCCTTCTTTAGAAGACTAACTTGAGGCAATGGAAATGTTAAGATTTGGCCAAATGCACTGAAAAAAGAGCGAAGGATTAACAATAAGTTTTAGAGGAACTTAAGGAGATATTTGAATCCTTTGGGACAATTATTCATATCAATTGGAATACTCTCATCAAATGCAACATTGGATCTTCACATGCATCTCACATCAAAACTCAAGTATTCATTTCAATATTGTTAATGTCTATATTCCTACAACTTATAAATAAAAAGAAGATTATTGGTGTGCTTTGCAAGCCCTGAAATATTTTGAATTTTCTAAGAATAACATTATAATTGAGGATTTCAATGAGATCTTGAATAGCAAGGAAAAAAGAGGTGGAAGCGTAGCTAGAGAACCTTTCAAAGAAAAAATGGAAGACCTTATGATGGATTAGGATTTAGTGGATATCAAGTCGGTGAAAGGAAAATACACATGGCCCAACATAAGAATTGGACCAAGCCATATCGTTGCTAGGTTGGACCAATTTCTTATATAAAGTGGCCTCTTGTTGAGTAACACTATCATAACTTCTAGGATCATCCCATCGGGTGTCTCTCATCACAAGTTAGTTGCACTTCAAGTCATATCATCTCCAAACTTTGGGTCACTCCCATTCAAATTCAATCCTCTATGGATTTAGATCCCTAGAGTTATGAATATTATTTCATAAGTGTGGGGAAAATGAGTCACAAGTTCTGCATCCTTCATTTGGGAATAGAAGCTCAAAACCATGCCCTCAAGGAATGTGTGGAACTCCCATAAGTTTCCCCTAAAAAAGAAAAATCTCAAATTCAGTTTCAACTTGAAGCCCTCCAGGTGAGAATGGAAATGGAGGATATCACAAATCAACACTGGGAAGAAGAAAGAGCCTTGTGCCACAAACTTCACAAAGCATTTATATCTAAAGAAGAAATGTGGCATCTTAAATCTCAAAGTTTGTAGCTAAAATAAAGTGATAGGAATACCTTATTTTTCCATAGGAAAGCTAAAGCCAGGGTGCAAAAAACAATGTCAAAGAAATCTCTTTAAAACATGGTTAAAGTCTGCACAATTTCCCAACAATCAAAGAGTCAACCATAAATCACTTTAAGGCACTTTATTCGGAACAAGAGGAGGCAAATCCCAACTCCATCGATGCAGTGCTAGAAAACATACCCACTTTGATTTCTGATGATGAAATCGTTGATTTGACCAAAGTCATGGAGGAAGAAGAAATTATCAATGTTATTTGAGGTTTATCCCCTGACAAAGCCCCCAAGGCCTAATGATTTCACCATTCATTTCTTTAAGGATTGCAAGGATATAATAAGAATTGGCTTGAAATACATGCTACAGTGTGTTAAGAATAACCATAAAATTGGTGGCAGCATGAACTCCTCTTTTCTTGCATAAATCCCGAAGGAAGCAAATCCAGCTTTATTCTCAAGATTTTTTTCGTTATCTCTATGTAACTCTTCCTACAAAATCCTAACTAAAATCATGGCAAACAAGGTAAAGAATATTCTCCCCAGAATAATATCCAATAATCAAGGCAGATTCATGCAAAAGCATCAAACTATTGACAACATAGTTATGGTTCAATAAGCAATACAGTCTAGCATGGAGAATAAGGACAAAGGAGTGATCATTAAAATAGAAATGGTGAATGCTTTTGATTGAGCAAGACATTCTTTTCTTTTTTATGTTATGAGCAAATTTGTTTTACTAATAACTTTGTTTAATGGATTTTTGCTTTGTATTATAGGACCATGGATTTCACCTTTAGTAAATGGGAGGCCCACCAAAGCTTTTAAAAGCAACCGAGGATTGATGCAGGGATTGCCACTATCCCCTCTTTTGCACATTATAATGGTAGAGGCATTAAGCAAGAAGATGGAATTGGAAAGGACAACTAGAAGTTTGTGGGGAATAAAATTGGTTAGAGGAGTCAAAAGTATGAATCACTCACAATTTGCACATGATACTCTCCTCCTTGGTGAAGCTTCAACCATTATCGATAAGCATTTCAAATGTGTTGTAGACAATTTTCTCAATGCTTCGAGAGGTAATTTTAACAATGGAAAAAGTCAAATTTATGGATGGAATATCTAATCGCAACTCCTTCATGTGATTTCTGGAATATTATTGTTTCGATGCAAAGAATCTTGGACCTCCTTCAAGTATTTGGGAATGTTGATCTCTCAGAGCAATCCCTCTACATATTCTTGGTAAAGTATAATCGGTAAGATCAAGTCCAAACTCCAATAGTGGGGATATGAGTGGTTGAACTTGATTGACAGATTGGTTCTCATTAAATCTACGTTAACTACTCTTATGATCTTCCAATGTTTGGCCATGCTTGCTCCAGTTGGAATCATGCAACAAGTATCGCATGAAATTCGTAAATTCTTTTAGAAGGGGAGGAAATCAAACCACAAAAAGTTCCACTTGGTTAATTGGAACACTGTGAGAGCTCCCAGAGAAAGAGGTAGTATGGGTATCAAAGATCCAATAATCATGAATTTGGCATTAGAAGCAAAGCTAGCTTGGAGACTAATCTTCAGTGGGTTGGAATGGTGGAAAAAATTTCTCCTAAAAAAATACTTCCAAGGGAATCGCGAGAGATGCTTGGATAACGCATTTGAGATAAAGAAAGTGTGTCATGTTTAGAAATCACTCAAAATTGTAGTCATGATAATACAATCCAAACTTGCATGGGTGCTAGGAGATAGAAAATCGATCAATATTTGGAAAGACTGCATAAGTTGCTCCTCTTGAAATTTTGATGGACAGTTAAAGACTTGTCATTATGTTAGATATATAATCTTGGGATGAAGACAATGGTCACTAGATGGGTTGGTCTCCCATATTGCCCCCTGTTTGTTTGGCCCCTTTAGCTTCAATTATGTTTGCCTCTCTCAAGGGATCACTCCTTCTGATATTTTTGTCTTTGATTGGAGAGGATGGAGAAAATCAGAATACTCTGTCAAAGCTAGATACCAAGATCAAATTTAGTCTTTGCCTCTTCCTCAATAATTTAGTTTATGGAAACATATCTAGCACAATGATGGCTTACCTAAGATAAATAATTTGTGTTGGGTAATGGTCCATGGTAAGCTCTTGACTGCGAAGAACCTTGAAAAAAGGGGAATTCATGCACCTTCCCACCATGCACTATACCTTATAGAGGTCGAATAAATCTGCCATATTTTCTTTGATTGCACCTTCATTAAGCAGGTCTGACAGTCAACATTTGTAGAGATCAATCATAGAATAAGATCCACATATTCATGGTGGGATATGTTCACTGCCTGGATGAAATGCTTTAGGGGTCCATTCATAAACAAACCTGTTTTTAAAAGAGTTTGGAAAGCATTGCCCAAATTGATATGTTCGAAATTTTGGTTGGCTCATAAAAAAGCCATATTCCAACAAGAATTGGTTAATCTTAGGTCAATTACTACAAAAACTAGAGTTTTGTTGGTGGAAGTCATCAACATCAAGGGAAAGAAGGATTATGGGATAAAATGGTTCAGTAGTAAAGAGAAAACATGGATTTTATAACTTCTGGTTGAAAAATCCCATTTTTCAAAATCAATCACCCACCAGCCAACCCATTGCTCATCGTGTCATATAAGAATGAGTGAGGAAGACTTTAAAGAATGGTAACTACAATAATAATAAAAAAAACACATTCTCTTTTTTGATGGCACACCAAAAGGAAACCCAAGGGTGGTAGGTGCAAGGACAAATCATCGTTGATCCTAGGGGGAAATAGGAATTGGCTTATGCATTGGGTTTAGGGATAACCACTAACAACCAGGCTGAGGTGTATGCTCTCGTACAAGGATTTCTCTCTTTGAATGCAACTAGATAGAGATCCTTGATCGTTATTTGTGACTCGAGTAAAATTATCAAACTCATGAACACTAAGAAAACAACTTATGATAGTAAGCTTGCCTACCTCATTGCAACAATAGAAAAGGATACCCTTCGGTTTGAGGAGGACATTTTTTTCCAAGTTATGAGGGTATTCAATCAAAAAGTAGACATCCTTGCTAATGAGGCCTCTAAATTAAATGAGGGAATCCTAAAGAAAAATGGGGGTACATATTTACAAGCTATCCCTTAAGTTGTGTCCAAGATTCATTAGGCATGAAGACACATTACAAATCCATCATCCAAAATTTCTTAGTGTACCCAAGATGTTGTATTATATCAAGCAGGAGATGGGATGTAGAGCCCATCACCTCTACACCAGCCTTGCACATGCCATTCATTTAACTTTACCAACAATTTGAAGTGATCAATGTATTAATGCAGTGATCAATTGAGACAATGGCTTAGAATGTAAGTGAATTATTCAGTGCAAGTCCTTGGAGGTGGTTGGCTCTAGTTTAGATTGTTTTTTGGGTAAGCATTCCTAATTGAATCTCATTAGTGCTTCATGGTTGTTGCTCCGACTTTTGGGTTCAATCTTTGGTGGTTCTCTCCTTGTTCTAGTGCCCTACTTTGGTGCTCAATTGGATTTCATTTCTTATTCTCATTCGTATTGATATTGGTCTGACATTTCTATTCAATGGCTTGGGTGTTACGGTCCTTGGGCATTTCCTAGGTAGTTTGTGGTTGGAGGTTTTGTTTCCTTTTTGGTCCCTGTTAAAATCCAAAGTATTTTCGGGTTGGATGCATGTGACCACCTTTCTCTCCTATGTGTGGAGCCTTCTTCAATTGGAATACCATTTTGGTTTGTTGTGTGTGCTTATTGAAAAAGTTTGGTATGGTTCTTTGATATTTGTTACTTTGGGAGTTTTCTATATATCTTCTATCTAAGCTATAAAATAATTTTTTAGATAGGGATTATAGGAAATTACAAGAATTGCACATGCACTTCATAGGCATGAAGACTTCATAAACAACACCAAAACATATATTTTATCGGTGCCCACTGAGGTTCATGAGAACGAGCATCTACGTATATCAAAAAATGTAGTGATTATAGACACTCTTATTCAACAAAAGAGGGAAATCAAGGTCTTGGAAGTTGAATGCTCCATGCTATGGAATATGGTCTACAATATCAACAAAAGCTCTCATTCACCTGCCTCCAATTTCAGAATTTTAGTGAATTTAGCCTCGAAAAATCTCAAGGAAGAAGAAACAAAACACTAAATGATTGAATAAATGGACTTGGGTGTACATGAATCTCATCCCACCAACATTAGCTAGGATGAAGCTCTCATTAAACATGTCTTTCAATAGTTTTTCATGTTATGTAGAACAATATTATTACTAGGATTCTTTTTTAGAGTTTACGCTAGTAAAACCTTTTTTAAATCCCCAACAAAGTATGGCTTGGAATTCTATGTTTTTGGCATATACATTCTATCAGTTTTGTTGGTTTTCTTAAAAGACATAACTATTTTTTGTATTACCTTGTTGTCCAACTCTACTGCAGCTTTATCTAATATAAATTTTATATGTTTCTATTACAAAAAAGACATAAAAATAATGATGTGATCAAGCACACAATGTGCCCCCTCCCCCCTTAAGAATCTTTGACCCTATTGTATCCCTAGTAGTTTTTTTAAGGAATTGTAAATGGGGGGATAAATATTCAAGATTATATTATCTATCATCATTAAACTGTGATGGGAACTTTCTTAAACCCTCGAGAGATGATTGGATGTGAGCCTTATTTAAAATTATATCAGCAGTGGTAGTAGGAAAGTCAAATCTTGGGTCAATAAAAAAATGGTCGCCATATTAAACCTATAATGTAGATCTATTTCAAATCCCCTACATGGTTAGTTTTTACACCACATGTACTCTAAAGTGGTAGACCACTAGGACATGCAACACAAATTCAACGTATTTGGAGCTCCATACATGGTTTGAAAAACGACTGCCATGGCTTCCAAGTAGTTTTGGACTCAGAGGGGGATTTCGATGAAGTTAAAAGAGACAACTTCACAATTAAAATACTAGTCTCCTTAGTAATAACTCTAGGCCAATACCACCCATACACTTGGCACTTTTACATGGTACAAGCAATAGAACAATTAATGTCATTGGTTTATAAGATTCAAGCATAGGGTGGTAATTATGTTGGGCACCATTAAGTTGTATTATTTCCCATTGGAAGATGTAAACTCTTACTTGATTATACCATTGATTAAAATACTCAAATTGTTGTATCTTTGCTCTAAAGCTTAGCATAACTCTAGATTTCAGCTAACATGTAGGTTACCCATCTTATAAGTTAATAATTTATTGTTCTTCTTTCATTACAAGTTCAAATTGTTGACAGGTTTGTTGTTTCATTTCCCTTATGGCTCCAAAAAAGAAACCTATAATACATGCCAAGCATGTTCTACCCTCTTTTGATTGTGAAAGCTTGGTAAATATTGATGACGACAATTTTGACCCTTGAATATCTATTGATGCACCTTATAAACTTTGACAAGTTGCACAAGGAAACTTTCATGACGGAAAATACTAAACTCCCACCTGGATAATAAATTTAGCCAAAGCCATTGTCCCCACAACTTATCAATGCCTAGAATTTGTCATGACTCGAGCTAGACTATACAACCCCCATTGTTGAGTAGTCCTCTCAATCGATGGTTCCCGTTAAATTCTTTCAGTTACACCTGAATCCAAATATAAAATGTTACTTCTCCCCGAGGGTGAAACCACATTGAGCAATGATACTTTGGCCACAAAATTCAAAAGTCAATCAATTTAGTTAAATCAAAACCTAATTTGCTAGTGCTTTCTATCTAATGCTCCTATTCCTTACCTAACCCTTCCTCTCAAAGCTTTTATATTTCCCAAGTTTCATAGAGAAATAATATCCATGGTGACCTTGATTTTGGGTTATGATGACGATGACATGGTTGATGAAGCCATATTGGGAATGATGAATGGAATCTTTCCACCTTCCAAACTACAAATGTTGGCAACGGTAGTAGGAATGTCAAATCATGGGCCGATCAAACAAGTGGTTGTAATATTAAACCTATATCGTAGATCTATTCCAAATCCCCTCTATAGTTAGGTTTTACAACACATGTGCTCTCTAAAGTGGTAGACCACTAGGACATGCAGCATGAATCCAACATATTTGGAGATCTAGACATGGTTTGAGAAACCACTAGCATGGCTTCCAAGTAGTTTTAGGCTCAAACGAGATTTCGATGAAATTAAAAGTGACAAATTCACAATTAAAAGGCCAGTCTCTTCATTAGTAACTCTAGGCCAATAGAAAATGTACATTTGGTGCTTGTACATGGTATGAGCAATAGAACAACCATGTCGTTGGTTTACAAGATTTCAACATTGGGTGGTTGTTATGATCCAACATCTTAAAAATGATAAAAAGTTAATGAATACATTCCACTTCGAGGGGGAAACCTCTTTTTACAATATGTTCAATGTATAAGATGACATGAGATGATCCTAAGACTAGGTCTCCTTGGTATATATATAAGAGACAAAGGGTATAATTATAATGAAGGGTTTTATCCGACATACAAATATAACACTAGAAATGTAATAATTCAATATCTAGGGCTTAATAAGGGGTTTTATACATAACATGGGGCTTTGTCTAAGGATTAATGTGCCCCTCCCCTTCAAACAAGTGTTGTCCTCATCACTTGACTAACCACAAGTGTTTTTGCATGAAGAACTCATCTTCCCATGTCACCTCTTCCACTGGTAGGTTCTTCCATTTGACAAGGTACTCAGTAATTGCTTCATTTCTCAGTTGCTTAATCCTTGTTTCAAGGATTGTTTATGGTTCTAGTATGATTTCCCCTTCTTCATTAATCTCTATTAAAATAGTTTGGACTAGGATATTGTTGTCGATTACCTTCTTTAAGAAAGAAACATGGAATATTGGATGTACACATGAAGATGGAGGTAACTCCAATTTGTAAGCCATACTTCCAATACTTTGCAAAACCTTATAGGGGCCTGTTATCCCCGATATCTAGGGATAACTAGGAGATCATGTCTCGAGGCCCACAGGTCCTAGACATGGAGTACCGAGAACGGGATTGACTTGAGCATGGCCTTGGAGGGCCCATCATTTCTTCTTCTTCATCAGATTTGTCCTGTCAGTAGTAGCAGTTTCCATCACCATCGGCCTGGGCCTGCATCGGAGAGGACTCCTTCTCCATGAGGTAATTGGTCCGAGGTATCATGGTATGTGTCATCTTTGATCGTTATAACCTTCTTATATATGCATTAGGCTCCTTTCATTTTTGATGATTGCTTGGATCTTACACTAATCCACTTGACCATTGTTGGGGTGATTGATTGGGTAACTTAGCAAGCTGATATTCATGGGTTTTGGTTAGCCACCAAGGGGGATTTGCAGCTGAGCCATCGTCCGCTCCACCATCTTATCATATTTACATCTTATACCCCACTCATCCATCCCATTCCCCCTAATCTAAATGTCGGATGACCTTTGAGGGTTACTTTGTCTTGTGGGAAGAAGGGCTAAAGGCCCGAGGGTAAAAAAGCGGTAGTAAAGATAAAAAGCCATAGGATAAAACCTAGAATGCTTCACCGGGGGATCAGAAGGCAATAAAATCCTCTCGATAAGAAACTAAGAGGACCCTAAGAAAATGATAAAAAAATGAAGACCTAACCAAAAAGGATGGGGGTCTCATCACGGCAAAACACATTATGTTCATAGGTATTTAGCGGTATGACATTGCCACCATCGGTCCTGAAGCCAGGTAGTGACCTTTGGTTGCATGTTAAAGGAAGAGGTCTCATCGAGCCAACATATCATTTCTCTGAAACCACCGATTGGAGTATGACAAATACGGCCCATAAGCCAAGAAGCGTGTCCTGCAGTGGAACCTTGAAAGCAAGGAGAAAGAAAAACTAATGCAATAGAAAATGAAGGCAGGCAAAGGGCTTGGGAAAAAATGCATCCACGACAGAACAACCTATTGGGCCAACACCCACAGACAACACCTGCCATTGGTTTTACTATGACTAGACATCCCTAAAAGCCATATCACCTGGAAGTAAAACTTATGGCTTGAATAATCTTATGAGGAAACTTTCTATCTCTTGTGGGTGTTAGCCCAATGGGTTGTTCTTTAGGTTCCTTAGCTTTGTATAGTATATATGTATCTTTGAGCTCTTAGATGATATGTTAGAGGTTCATGCATTTATTTGATAATTTTAATGATGAAAGATGATTTACATTACTATGATCTCTAGGACTAATGAGCCATGGAGTAGTTTTTGATAATGCTTGAGGACCATACCAGCCGGACGGTACGAGGAAAGAGCGGTACCGTGGATATGATTAGCTCGGATCTCTATGGGGTTGAAGAGCCCATTAGGTGGTTGCTAGGATGGCAAAGGCGGGACAACGTCATGATGAGCCCTTCCATGAAGAAGACAAAAGGACGCCTTCACCAGGGGCCGGCTTTGGCGGAGATTGACCTAAGGGGATCACCCTGGAGATGAGATGATGGCTTTGATGGATAGGGGCTACGGGGGCCAGTGAGGACGTTTTCACGGAGGCGGTGTGATTAATCTTCCGGGCTTATTTGGCACATGTGACGGGTTGCAGGAGCCACAGAGGGGCAACGTTTTGCTCCTTGGATCTTGATCATGCCTTAAGGGCCAATGTCTCCCTCGAGAGGGAACTGGCAAGTCTCCAGTACAAAGCTCATATTTTGGCATTTAGCATTTAATGTGACAAAATAATGTAATATTGTTAAGTCGACCTTGTCGGTGTTTTTAATGACCTATTTTGTGAAATTAAAGGTCATTGGATCATATAAATTTGAGGACGTTGGACCTCATTTTGGACATAACATAACTTGCTCTCTTGTGAGTGATACTTAATCTTTGTCTTGGATTATTGGCTCTTGGAGTTGAGGGCTACACTTGGAAGGATTATCTTTGGCATTATATGGTGTTTTTATCATTGGAAGGTGTTACAACTAGGAGTTTGATAAGCTCTTCATGAATTTGTAAGTGTATTTTCATACAAAACTTCTTGATTGAATGGTTGTGAGTTTAATATCTTACATGTATGTGGTTACATTGTTATTATTATGCTTAATCATTTGAAACCCTAGGTAGCAAGAAAACACCGCAATGGGTCCGCTTGCTTTATGTCCCCATGATAAAGCTTGATTATCATTTGATTAAGAAGGATATAGCCTAGCCTTTGCTACTAGTTCTTCTTTTTTTGAGTTAGATTTGAAACATAGATTGAAGAAAGAAGAGGGCGTCCTAGGCCTAATTGATTTTACACCTAGGGTTTGACTCTTAGGGTTTGAAAAGCCTTGGCCCCAACAACACTTTTCAGCCTAGACTTATAGTTTTAAAATAGTTGTTTTGCCAAGTCTTAGGAAAGAGGGAGGAACATGAGGCCTAGCTTAAGCTACTGCAGGAATGAGCCTCCTCCCTTAGGGTTTTGACTTGGTGGCCCACATGACTACTTGACACCATTAAGCCTAACTCTCGAGTCCTTAGGTTTAAATCTTTCCAAGCCTTTAGCCTCTCTCTTTGACTCCATTTACCCAAGGCACTAGTCTAAAACACAGCGTTGAGCCTTTGATGTTAAAACAAGCTTTCAAATCTCTTAAATCCCGAAACCCTAACTAACCCTAGCGGTTAGACTAACCCTAACTAGTGATGGCGTCTTGCCTACTGCAACCTTTGCTTAGTATAAAAGTTACAGCTGAGTCATCTATTGATAGACAAACAAGAGTTGGTAATTTCATTGGCTTAAACATAGAAACATCCACTTTATTATTACGGCTAACCTAACCAGACTATAGGCGATGTCACCCTTAAATTGTATAGTGTGTGACAACAATATATATGTATGAGCACATTTAATGCATTGTGAGAATATAGGATTGATTTTATACATTGAATGCAATCACCATTTTGTATTTATTGAAGAAGCAATATAAACCATTGTCTTTGTTTGCAATCATTGATTCATCAATAATTACATTTATCATTACTCAAATGTATTTAAGATAGTCATTATGGAATGAAGAACTTAACCATTGCTTGCGTTTTAGTTTTATGCGCCTTGTCCATAAGCGAGGTGCCTCCTCGGTGGAATACCTTCTTTTCGACTATCTCTCTATTTGGCGATGTCGTGAGGAAACTCTCATCTTGATCCTTTAGACCTTAAACCTTTCAGAACCACAGATTACCAAGGACGTCTCGCAGGATAGCCACCACGGATAGAAAGGCTCCCCATCGAGGGTGGCGATGGGTGGGGAAGCTCTTTGATGCATGGTAGTCTTATCTCCAAGCTACTAAACCTATCCTACAAAGCGGCGATAAGGGGGCCATAATATATGGGTGCTAATTTATTGTCCTTCTTTTGTTTGCTTGAGGGACATCTGTTTGTATAGTTGTAGCCTAAAAAAATACCCAACTCTCCACTTCAAATTCCTTTCACTGTGATGTTGAGTTGTTTGTTGTTTCATACTATTTTGTGCCATAACCAAGTTGTGTCCTTCAATAGTTTGAGAGAACCTCTTGGTGGTGCTCTATGTGGTCCTCCTTTGCTTGAACCTTTACAATCCTTTTAGGGTGATGTGATGGATGGATGGTGATACCATAAAGTGCCAAAATTGGGGACATTTTATGAGTATGGAAGGATGTGTTGTACCACCAACTTTCCAAAGGAAACCACTTGACCAATTGTGTCTATTTATCATATGCAAAGAAACAAAGATATCCTTCAGGACATTTATTTACAATCTCCATTATCCCATTGGATTGAAGATGGTAAGATGATTATGAGCTAATTGAGTACCCAAGCAAGAAAATAATTAGGTCCAAAGATTTCTAGTGAAAATTGGATCTCTACCACTTATACAAATAATTTGGGATTCCATGTAGCTTTGAACTATTTCCATGAATGTTGCAACTACTATACTTGTTTTTAAGGATGAGAAAGAAAGAAAAAATGGGCATACTTTGTCGGTCAATCCACTACTACGCCAATGACAATCTTTCCTTTAGGTTTGGGTAAGCGTTAATAATAAAATCCATTGAAACTCCTTCCCAATGTTGACTTGTTATTGCTAATGGTTGTAGGAGACACGGTGTCTTGATTAATCTCCCTTATTCTGTTACCATACCACACATCCAGGACACAAACTTTTGAACATTGGTTTTAAGACCTTCCCCAAAAAATTCCTTCTTGAACCTGTGGTGTTTTCAAGAATCATGTCTTCTTGATCCTGTGGTATGTTTTCAAGAATTATGAATGTCCTGCTATAGAAGAAGTGTGCAATTCCAGAAGGACATTCTATTTGAGTTGGGATTTCTTACATAAATATAGGAGATCATGATACCATAAAAAATTATTCTTCCATACAAAATTATCTAATGAACTGGATTCCTCTTGTGTTTGTTGAATGACATTGCATACCTCTTGATCTTGCTTCCATTCTATCCTTGCTTCTTCCACCCATTCAAATTGTGGAATAAAAGTAACACATAGTGAACCTTTTGTTTATTCTTCTTTCCTTGAAAGGGCATCTGCTACAACATATGTTTTCTTTTTTTGTAGATAATTTCAAAGTCATAACATAACATCTTTGTAACCCGTTTTTGTTTCTCTTCTGAAGATAATCATTTATCCAATAAGTACTTCAAACTATCGTGATCTGTTTTTACGTTGAAGTGTCTTCCCATTAGGTAAGGCCACCATTTATTAACTCCATGTAGTTTGTCCAAGATTTCTTTTTCATAAATGAGTTTGAGTAAGTTTGTTTCCTTTAAGTTGGTTTCTTTCAAAGACAACATGCATTCCTTCTTGCATTATAATTGCATCGATGCCATGGCCCGAGGCATCACACTCCACAATAAATGTTTTTGTGAAGTTAGGTGTGGCTAGGACAAGAGTTGTACACATAGCCTCCCTAAGCTTTTCAAAAGCTTTGGTTGATGTTCGAGTCCAAGAAAATGCTTCCTTCTTTAATAATGGTGTTAGAGGTGTTGCTATTTGACCATAGTTCTTGACAAACTTGTGATAAGATCCTGTCAATCCTATGAATCTTCTAAGTTTCTTCAAGGTTTTTGGAATTGGCCATTAACTCATAGATTTAATTTTGTTAGGGCCCACTTTGACACCTTCATGAGATACAATATGTCCCAAATATTCCACGTCTTAAACCCCAACACTTGGAAGGCTTTGCATAAATTTGTGTCTCTTCTAATAGTTGTAATACTTTGTCAACATGTTGTACATGCTCTTCCCAAGATTTGTTGTAGATTAGTATGTAATAAAAAAATACTAACACAAATTTTCTAAGTAAGGGCTTGAAAATATAATTCATCAAGCTTTGGAATGTTGAAGGCGCATTAGTAAGTTCAAATGGCATAACCAAAAACTCATAATGACCTTCATGTGTTCTAAAAGTTGTTTGGGGAATGTCTTCCTGCCTCATTATGATTTGATGATATCTCGAACAAAGATCCAACTTAGTAAAGAAAATTGCTACATGCAATTCATTTAATAATTCATCAATGGTAGAAATATGAAACTTATCTTTGATGGTCATTTTGTTGAGTTGTCTATAATTTGGACACATACGAGATGAACCAGCTTTTTTGTAACCATCACATTTAGTGAAGAAAAAGAACTTTGGCTAGGTTGAATGATGTCAACCTCTAACATTTCTTGGATCATACACCCAATTTCACTCTTCTGTGCATATGGATACCTATAAGGCCTAATATTAGGTGGTACACTTCCTGGTTGCAAATGAATAGCATGGTCATGATATTGAGCAGGTGGAAGACCCTTAGTCATTTCTCCAAATACCTTGGAATGATTGTGGATAACTATTTGGAGATCCAATGGAGCAGAGGATATAGATGTTTGAACATCTCGTGAACACAATTGTGCAATTAAAACAGGGTGTCCCTTTTTGAGTAATTTTTTCATGCTATTAGAGTTTATCACCTTAGAGTATTTACCTTAAATACCTCTAAGCTTAATTTCCTTGCCTTCTGAGAAAAATCTCATGAAAAGATATTGAAAATTAAGGGCCATTGTTCCCAATGATTGTAACCATTGGGCCCCTAATACAACATAAACATCACCCATTTGGATGGAAATCATGGGACTCTCCGAAAAATGCTCCCCCATATTGAGCTAAATACTATGGCACTTCTTAGAACAATTTATGGTACCTCCATTTGTAATAATTACTTGAAACTCGAGTGCTAGATATATAAAGCAATTGAGATCTTTTGCTAATTTGTAATTGATAAAGTTATGGGTACTACTCAAATCAATCAACATTGTTACCTTTTTTTCTTTCTTTTTGATGTATCCTTGTATATTGAGGGTTTTTGGAGTAATGATTCCGGCCAATGCATGACAAGATATCATTGGAGTGGTATCTTTTAGATCTAGATATTGTAGTGGTTCCAATTCTTTATCTTCTTCCTCTTCACAGTCTATGTAGAATAATTTATTCTCACTACATTTATGCCCCTTATTGTACTTGCTATCACAATTGAAACATAGTCCCTTTGCTCTTATTTCATACATTTGTTGAGGTGTCAACCTTGTCAGTTGATTGAGATTAGGGGAGGGAACATGGTTCTCTTTATAGTTGTTAGAGGCCACCCTTTTAGTAGGCATATTTTTGTTTTACACTTTCCTTGCCATACTGAAAGCTTGATCTAGGGATTTAGGTTTAAAGAGACACACCTCATGTTGAATGTTCTCCCTTAGAGTGCCCATTAAGAGATATAACAAATTATCCTCATGAATGTTCTTTACCTTAAGACTGAGCTTTTGGAATTGTTGAATGTGCTATGTAATTGGAGCTTTTTGCTGAAGATTTATCAATTGATTAAAGAATGTATTTCTCTTAATATCCCCATAATGTGATACCAATTCATCCATAAAAATAGACCAAGAGATAATGACATTTCTTTTTCTTTCACATAGTCATTGATACCAAACCAATTGATCATTTTCTAAATACAAGGATGCAATAGGTACCTTTTGTAAGCTTGGCACTTGGTGTAGATCAAAGTATTGCTCCATTTGGAATATCCATGTTATAGGATCTTTACCATCAAACCTCCTCATATTGATCTTTGGAAGGAAGTAGTTTCTTGGTGCCACATTGAAACCTCACTGATGTGGATCTTGCAGTAATGAATAATCATGATTCTAGGACTCAATCTTTTTTTCCTCTATATTTTCACGATTTCCTTGCATTTTGAGATCTCCTTTAAGGACTCTCTTGGTTGCGACATGTAAGATCATGGAAGACATGGAATTTTGCAATTCTAACATCTTTTTTTTTCCATATGCTCCTGATTTTCATCGATCTTATTTTCCATCTCTTTCCTATTTTCATCCATCTTCTTTTCAATCACTTTCCTATTTTCATCCATCTTAGTTTCCACATCATCTATCTTCTTTTCCACTTTTCCAATTTGGTGAACATTTCTTCTCTTTCTTCTTGAGTTATGGTTGAGATCTTTGGAGGTTTAGTTGGTGAAATAATTTTTGAAGGAATCTCTAGAGCCATGTGAGAAAATAATATTTCTCCTCTTTTCCCTCTTTATCATAAATTTTGAATCATCAAAAATAGATCTCCCAATCAAAAGGTATGTCAATTGTAAGTTACGTACCTTTCAAACCCCTAATTTTGAGTATGTATGGATGATCGATCTTTGTATTGATATATATTTGAACTTTGAACCCATCTGGGTCTAAATTTTCAACTCCTAGTACTCTGATATGACTTCTTAAACTCTTGAAAATTTCACAGTCTGAACCTTTATTGATAAAAAGTTATAACACAAATACCAAAATGACTTGTTTAAGACCAATTTTGGGATTAGTAAGAAGCCCCAACTTCCACAAGATATATCTCACAAATTATAATTATTCAAATTCCCCCCAAAAAAATCCACAGGTAATGTGGTATGTCTCCTTAGGATTCTGAAAATTTTAGAGTCTGAAACTTCACCGAAATGGTTTTATAGTGAAAATAAAAAGATGGCTTGTTTGAGACTAATTTCAGGATTAGTCACAGACCTTGAATTTCGCGGAAGATATCTTCGACAATATAATGAACCAGATCCTGAAATTTTACCACCTATTATATACCATTTCTCCTTGATCTCCCCAAAATTTCACTGTCAAAAACCACCTATAAAAAAGTTATAACGAAAATCCCAAGATGACTACTTTAAAATTGAATTCGAGATGAGTCAAAAACCCTGTCTTCCACAAGCTACAGCTACGAAATTATAATGAACTAGAACATGAAATTTTTACTAAAAAGACTTGGATATGTATCCTAAGTAACCTAAAAAAATTGTTATCTAAAGCGTTCCATAAAAACAATTATAGTGGAAATTCCCAGATGACTTGCTTGAAGCAGCAAAACCCTAGGATCGATGCTCTGATTCCAGATGCTATGATCCAACACCTTAAAAATGATAACAAGTCCATGAATACAATCCACTTCGAGGGGGAAACCTCCTTTTACAATATATTCAATGTACAATATGCGATGAGATGATCCTAAGACTAGTCTCCTCGATGTGCGTGCGTGTGTGTGTAGAAGACAAATGGTACAATTATAATAAAAGGGTGCAATGAATAGTTCTAGTTGACATACAAATATAACACTAGAAATGTAATAATTCGATATCTAGGGCTTAATAAAGGGTTTTATATATAACATGGGGTTTTGTTTAGGGATTCACAGTGGAAATTATATTGGGTGCCATTATGTTGTATTATTTCCCATTGGAAGTTGTGATTTCTTACCAGGATTTTCCATCGGTTTGAAGACTCAAAATTTTGTCTCTGTGCTCTAAAGCTAAGCACAACTCTAGATTTCAGTTGACATTGAAGGTTACTCATATTACCAGGTAAGTTAATTTATCATTCTTCTTTCATTATAATAATCTCAAATTGTTGACATTTTCGTCGTTTCCTTTTTCTCATGGCTTCCAAAAAGGAATTATCATACATGCCAAGCTTGCTCTACCCTCTGTTCATCCTAAAAGCTTGGTAGATATTGATGACGACAATTTTGCCCCTTGATATACACCTTATAAATTAATATGAACTGCTCATGGAAATTTCATGATGGCAAAGACTAAAATCCCACATGGGGAAGAAATTTAGCTTCAGCCATTGTCCCCACAACTTATCATTCCCTATAATTTGTCATGAACTGTGCAAGTCCATACAACCCATTAAATGTGACAACATATCTAAAATGTCACTTCTCCCTAAGAGTAAAACCACACTAAATCCTTTGTTTTTTAATGCAATATAAAACTTGAAAGTATCAAGACTACCCAAACAAGTGATTACAACAATGGAAACCTTAGTTTCCATTGTTGTAATGATTGTGGCTTATAATATTTATCTAGTTGTTCAACGAAAGTCTCTTCCTCAAGTTCAATGATGATACTTTGGCCACATAATTTAAAATTCAATCAATCTAATAAAAACAAAACCTAATTTACTAGTACTTTCTAGCTAATGCTCCTCTTCCTTACCTAACCCTTTTCCTTAGAGCTTCTGTATTTCCCAAGTTTTCTAGATAAATATATGCATGGTGAACCTGATTTTTTGAGTTATGATGATTATGACTTAGTTGATGAAGCCATATTGGGCATGAAGAATAGAATATGTCTACCTTCCAAACTACAAATATTGCGAGGTAGTTGGAATGTCAAATCATGGGCTGATTAAACCTATAGCATAGATCTATTTCAAATCCCCTATATGGTTAGATTTTACAACACATGTGCTCTCTAAAGTGGTAGATCACTAGGTCATGCGACATGAATTCAATGTATTTGGATCTCCATGCATGTTTTGAGAAACCACTAGTGAGGCTTCCAAGTAGTTTCGGGATGAAAGGGGGATTTCAACGAATTTAAAAGAAACATTCACTGTTAAAAGACTTGTCTCCCCAGTTATAACTTTAGGCTAGTAACAAATGTACACATGGCACTTGTACACGGTGTGCACAATAGAATAATTATGTTAAGCCCTAATATTGGCTCATTACCACTTAATTGGGGCATATTAGATTAGTAATGTTATTTTATTTATGTCGGCTTTAGGCC
>SNQJ01S0048686.1:33516-47545 GCA_010110895.2 Picea sitchensis
AGTAGAAGACTTTGATAAAGAAGAATCCAAAGAAGAATATGAAGAAACATATGAAGAAGAAATTGAAGAGGTAGAAGTTGACTTCCAAGAAGAATTAATGAGTGCCATAGAAGTTATCAGAAGAGAAAAAAAGAAAAACAAGAAACTACAAGTAGAACTAGATAAGAAAAAAGACACTCAAGAACTAGAACAAATGATCATTGTTAGGTTATGAAAAAGGTATAAATCTATTCCTTTTTCCTACATTTCATGATATCATCTTGATTAACTTTTTAGTTATTTTAGAGGAAATATAATAGAAAATGAATAATATACTCTTTTGCGTTATTGATAAAGTTAGATTACATAGATCCTAAAATATGAATAGAATTGTCTGGTTTTATTACAGGATTAGTTAAATATTGTCAAACCCAAGATAGCAAAGGAAATCTTGAAGATGCACAAGCTATTGGAGGTTGATGATTGTATGGCGCAAGGCAATTTTGAAGATGATTGAGTTTCTTATATTGTAACTTTATAATAGTAAAGAAATCCTTTGGATATCTCGATCCTCAGGATAGCTTAATTTACCCAAATTATTGTAATATATAAGGGGTAAATAGATCTTGAAAAGATAGAGAAGAATTGCATCCAAGAACTCAGAACTTAGAATTGCTATGTGTTAGCAGTTTTTGTAAAATGTTATACCAACTATGAAATTAATAAAAGCTTTGAGCGGTTTTACCATTTCTATATACTGAATTTCAAATAACAGTGCTTCTACGGACCAAGGGCCCAGTCTGAAGGAGCTACTGTTCGACCTATACTTGTATTAGTTCAATTTATGTTTTGTGATTCGATTCTCTTTTACAATAGTTAAATGAATGCATAAGTGTGTTGATGATTTCATGTCAATTGCAAGAGATAGATGTTTCCTGAAGCATTAGATGATTGTTGTTCCAATTCCTATTACTGAGATTTGATGCGTGATAGTTCCTCATAAGTTCACACTTGTTGTTCCTTTCACTTAGTTTAGAATTGTTGTTCCTTTCACTTAGTTTACAAATGTTGTTCCTTTCTATTAAAATATAGTTGTTATTTCTTTCGATAGAATTACGATTTTTGTCTTTTTTCAATCAGATCACAGTTTTTGTTTCTTTCCATAGATAGAGTAGTTCACCTTTTCCTTTCCAACAATTTGATTCATAATAATAGTCAATTTTGCAAGTCTGTACTTAGATTCAATTATTTCTCTTAAAATGAATTCAATAGATTAATTAGTTCTTTTCCATTGCACAACTTTAGATTTCAATTCCTAGAATCTTTAATGAATGTTTGAGGAACTTGATTGTTGATAAACTTAGATTTTCTTTAACTACACGATTTTAGCCTCTACAAGCTATCTGCATAGATTTTGTCGATATTCTTTGAGATAAAAGACGAATCCTCGAGTTGATAAATTAATTTTTAACTAAGGTTGTTTTTAGACATCTTTAGAGTCCAACATTTTGGCGCTGTTTTCGAGGAAGAATGTCAAAGGTTGCATAGATTGTGCCTCTAGAGGACTAGGTATTGAAGATGGAAGGTAAGAACCTACGCAGACAATAAGTAATATGCTTATGCTAGTGCCTACCTCCAACTGACGCAGTAAGAGGTTACATAGGTGTTTTTTTTTTCTTTCTTGATTTTCTCTTCTTTTTTTTTTGTGAAGTGTGTATGACTAAGAAGAAAGATCTTGAAAAAACAAAACCCCCAACAAAAATTACCAAATCCCAGGGCTCGATGCTCCCTGGAAGAAGTACTTTCATAGAGGACATCATTCGAAAAAAAGAATCTCAAGCTTCGATTGGGCCTAGAAAAGGATCTACCTGAATCCCTCAGGTGACAGTTTCACCAACTGCAGCCCACGCTGAGATTCATAGCAAAACTAAAGGGACTGAGCAAAGATTTCAGAGAAGAGATCTTCCACCCCTCAACCCTTTAGAAGAGGGAAACTCTTGTAATCTAGAGGAAGGAGAAGGATAAACCAGTGGGATAGCTGAGATAGACCCACCACCTGACCCTGAATCTCCTGTGAAAGAAGAAGGCATACCCAAAATCCCAGATAGAGGAAGTGCAATCAAATCCCCTAGAGGATCGGATAACCAACCAATTCAAATAAAATATCTGGATCAAGAAATCCTTGAATATTTCTAGCATATTTTCGATCAAATGGCACAACCAAATCCACAACATCCCCAGACTTCCACTTTGGAATATCCGATAGTTGGTCCAATCACCAATTCCCCCATGAAGGCAATTCCCCTACAAAACCTGCCAACCTTTCATGGATTAATCTTAGAAGACCTAGACACATTCTTATTTGAATTTGGTGTCCTATGTAGAGGGTATGATCACACCTTCGAACCCCAAAAATTAAAAATGTTTCCCTCCACTTTGAAAGGAGCAGCTCTACACTGGTTCATGAGATTAGGGGGAGGAACTATAAACTCATGGGATGAGATGAAACATGCCTTCTTGACAAAATATCAGGATCATTATAAAACTAGAGACTTAAAAGATGAAATCTTTCAAATGACTGCAAAAGAAAATGAATCATTAGAAGAATATGTCGAGAGATTTCAATATAATTTACAATGATCACCCTATGGCATGTTACTAGACGAAGTACTTAAGGCAACTCTGATTAAGGGTATGCAAGATGAATGGGTAGAAACGTTGAATTTGATGCAAAAGGGTGAAATTTATCAAGAAACTTATGATGAAATCATCCTATTGTGCATCAGGTGCTCAAGAGGAAGTTCATGAACCAGATCAGGGATGTGTATCCCCCTCACCAGAAATAGCAATATTACCAGCGGGGGTGTTACGCGAGCTGAAGTTGGTAATCTCTTAGAAAAAATCAAAACAGATATTCTGAGCACTCTGACTACACAATTGGATGTATTGCAGGCCAAACAGAAGAAAACAGAAGCAGAACAAAGGTTGGCCATATTTTTCCACAGGTGTAGAAGAAAACATGGTCCAAGGGATTTCCCTTTGGATGTGGTTCGGGTTTGTGCTATTTGCGCAAAAGATCAAAATACATAACAATGCCCATCGCTTCTTAGACTGAAAGATATATTTAGAGAAGTAGAAGAAGAAACAGATTTGTTATATCTGATGGCTCAGCGATGTCAATAGCAGAATCGACCTTTAAATACAGTACAAGACCCTTCCTCTTTCTTCTCTGGACAGTATAATCAGCAGCAAGCTCCTGGTATCACATGGCAGGGTAAACCATTTACTAATCAGAACTGGCAACCCCAACAATACCCACCTCCAAATCCCACTTGGAAAAACCAGCCCACTACAAATCCTACCTGGAAGAATCGACCAACTACAATTTCCACTCGGCCTAACTCACAATATCCCACCTCATCCTGGAAAAACTCAAATAACAACATCTACCCTTCACAGTGGCCCAACATGACTACCCAAAACCCAAATTGGAATCATAATTGGCAATGCCCCATGGGGATAAACAACCAACCCATGGGGATGGCCCCTCAAACTTAGCCTACGCTACAAGAACCACTCCAATTGCCTCAAAATCAGTAATCACAATTACACCCTCAACTACCAGCCCAACCTCACCCAAATCCAAATAATAGACCGGCTCAGCTCATCCAGATTATGGAGAATGGGGAAGGAGGGACCAGCTCGGTAGGGTGCATCGAACTACGGTTGAGATCGGGACAAATAATCTTTGCTGAAGAAAATAGCGTTTTTCAAGAGCAGGAGAGTGAAAAAAAACTAGCAATAACACCTTCGACTGTGGTAATAAAAAAAGAAATCGAGCAGGGGGGAAACACAGTCGAATCACAAGATCCTGATAAGGATGCAAAACCCTCCCCTCCGTTCCCCAAAATATTGATGATAACAAAACCGGTCGTATATCCCAACTTTGACATTGTAGGGGAACTCAAGAATTTATATATCAATATTCCACTCCTTCAAGCTCTTCAGGACATCCCAATCTATGCAAAAACGATCAAGGAGCTATGTGGGAGAAAGCCCGTCAGAAAAATTAAAAATCCATCATCAACAGTCTGTGTGGTAGGATCCTTGTTTGTTCTAATTTTAGGTAGACAAGAACCAGTCAAATATGTAGATCCAGGGAATCCCATAATGACAGTTCAGATCCAGGGCTGTTCTTTTCCAAATACATTAGTTGATTTGGGAGCAGCCATCAACATCCCGACTATGGAAACCTACAATACCCTGGGTTTTAACTCCTTCGAACCCACCGGAATAATGCAGATGCGTACATAGGATGTCGAGCAGGTAATATGATAATCACTAGAGGGGGTATCACAAAGAATCTCATTTTATATCCTCCTGCTAAGCCAAGTCCAACTTTCGTACATCCACAATTGTCGCCACCGCGATACCCAGAGAGGGATTTACGAGCCCCTCTTACGCAAGAGGAAGCCCTCAGGCTTAAAAACTAGCTAGAGGATGACGTAATCAGTGGGTTTATCAATATCTCATCCACCATGAGCAACCTAACCTGCTAGATGCTCCAAGATGTTCTAGATTGTGAAGCACAAGGAGACCTGCTGGAAGATTTAATGGAACAACAAATTCCAACTACAACTGTTCATAACAACAAACCCGTCGAGATTGCACCAGGGAGGTCTTTAAACATTAATGCCAATTTAGATGAACAACAACAACAAAAGCTAATTCAAGTCCTCTCCAAATACGAGCAAGCTTTTGCATGGGAATACTCTGATATGAAAGGTATTGATCCACAACTCTGTACACACAACATTTATGTTGAAAAAGATGCTTGGCCTATCCGACAGCCACAGAGAAGATTGAATCCTCACCTCAGAGATATCATTAAAGAAGAATTACAAAATTTGTTGGACGTAAACTTTTTATATCCCATCTCAGATAGTCGGTGGGTTTCCCCATTAGTGATCGTCCCAAAGAAAAACGGTAAATGGTGAATCTGTGTTGACTACAGGGAACTTAACAAAGCCACTCAAAAAGACCACTTCCCTTTGTGTTTCATTGATCAGGTCCTGGATACTTTGGCAGGAAATAAATTATTTTCTTTCCTAGAAAGTTTTAGTTGGTACAATCAGATTCAGATTGCCCTAGAAGATCAAGATAAAACTACATTCACATGCCCCTGGGGCACTTTTGCATACAAAGTATTACCCTTTGGGCTTTGTAACGCTCCAACCACTTTTCAAAGATCCATTCTGAGCATATACAGTGATCTAATCAGTGAAGGACTTGAAGTCTATATGGATGATTTCACTCCTTATGGCGACGACTTTGATCAAGCACTAAATAACCTGGAGAAAATACTAGAGCGGTGCATTGCGACCAGGTTATGTTTAAGCCACGAAAAATGTCACATGATGATGACAAAAGGTGTGGTAGTAGGGAATTATATCTCTACATATGGAACTAGGGTAGATCCAGCAAAAATAGAGGTAATCCTTAATCTACCTACACCACACACACAAACTGAGGTACGTAGTTTCCTTGGTGCTTCAAGATACTATCGTAGATTTATGGAAAAATTTTCAAGAACCGCTGCACCTGTACATGATTTGACTGGTAATGTAGAGTTTCAGTGGTCTGAAAAGTGTGATGTGGCATTTGCAGGACTCAAGAAGTTGATCTTGACATCACCAGTGTTAAGGGGACCAAATTGGAAAATACTGTTTCACATCTCCACCGATGCATAAGATATTTCCATAGGCACTGTCCTCGGACAGGAGGAGGACAAGAAACCCCACACCATTTATTTTGTTAGCAAGAATCTTAATTGAGCCAAACTTAATTATACAGTAATAGAGAAAGAGTTTTTAGCTGTTATACATGCCATCAACAAATTTCGTCATTATATAACAGGTTATCCGGTCATTCTGTATACTGATCATTCTACTATTAGATATCTAGCTAATAAACCAATTACTAATGGATGGGTCACTCGATGGTTGTTACTATTGCAGGAATTTGATATCATCGTCAAATATTGACCCGGGAGAGAAAATCTTGTCGCAGACTTCCTATCCCGCATACCCAAAACAGACGACTCCTTAACAATCGAAGATCGATTTCCAGACGAGCATATATTTTTTTTTACTACAAAGCCACCTTGGTACGCTGATGTGGAAAATTACCTAGCAGCAGGAAGATTACTGGCACATATTTCATCAAGGGAAAGAAAACTGATTGTCTAGCGTAGCGCATGATTTGCCTGGATCAGCAGATATCTCTTCCATACAGGAGATGATCTCTAGATCCACAAATGCATATGAGATGATGAAATCTACGACATACTAAAGGTCGGACATGATGAGCCCTATGGTGGGCATTTTGCAGATCACAGGACTGGACAATAAATTTTTCATATGGGTTATTATTGGCCCTCAATATTCAGAGACGCGAAGAAATATGTCCAGACTTGCAATAGTTGTCAACGGATGGGAAAACCAAGTCAGGTTGATGAAATTCCTTTGAAAGCACAAGTAGTTACAGAACCATTTGAGAGATGGGCACTAGACTTCGTTGGCCCCTTCAATCCAAATTCAAATAAGAAGGCCTATATTCTAGTCACAACGAACTACATGACTAAATGGGTAGAGGCAGAAGCCTTACCAAATGCAACAGAAGAAGTAGTCATCAAATTTCTTTTCAAATTATTTGTACGCTATGGACTACCAAGAGATGTAATTACTGATGGGGGGTCACAATTTACAGCTCATAGAATCACCACCACCCTGGATAATTATTATATCAAACACATAATTACTTCTCCGTACCATCCACAAGAAAATGGGCAAGTGGAAAGCACCAATAAAGTCTTGGAGGCAATCCTGACAATGACTGTCTCAACAAACAGACATAATTGGGCTTCGGAGCTCCCAAATGCCTTATGGGATTATCACACAACATGGCGTAAGACCACTGGCTACTCTCCTTATCATTTAGTCTATGGAAAAGAACCCATTTTCCCAATCGAGTTTCAAATCAAGACTCTAAGGATGGCCCAGGAAATCAGACTTGATCTTACAAAAGCACATAAACAACACCTTCAACAAATCAACGAATTGGATGAAGCATGCATGTCTATTGTAGAGAAGACGATTGTTATTCAGCAATAGAGAACGGCCTGGCATGACAAGCATATCAAGAAAAAATCATTTAAAAAAGGTGATTGGGCGCTTCTCTATGATTCTAGATTCCAGGATTTTCTAGGAAAATTACAAACTTGGTGGCTAGGACCATACGAAATCAATGAAGTCCATGATAATGACATAGTCATGTTAAGCACCATTGATGGGTCTGGATCTCCATTTCGGGTCAATGGACACCGGCTATGACTTTATCATCAGTCTCCCTTAAAATAATCTTTCTACTAGGAAGTAAGTAAGGATCCTACCGTTCGAATTGTGGCTGGCTGGGAAGGTAATCTAGCCACCCCAACTCCATAAATGTTGAATATTCCTGACACTATACATATTGTATATAATTTTTTCTGTAGATTTTATTCAGTTTTTTTTATTATTTTTGACAGTCATTCGAGAAAATCAGAACTAGGAAGGATAACTGTAATGAAATCATTTATCACTCTTTTATGTTATGAACTCCTGCTTCATCCCATCACCCAAACCCTGTCTTTTGCAGAGAAATGAATGTGTCATGGTTCAACAACAGCAATTGGGAAACTATAATGAAATTCATAACATTAACAAACCATCCACTACTTAATTTTGAAATAAACCAACTCATAAATGAATTTAGTTGATGACTAATCAACCTTGAATTCAAGCAAAACACATTTCTAGGTTTCTAAAAATTACATATTCAGATGGTTAAAAACCTAACAATTGTTGTTCCTTTTGCGCGCTTGTTGTTCCTTTGAATGGAACAATTGTTGTTCCTTTTGTGTGCTTGGTGTTCCTTTGAACGAAACAATTGTCATTCATTTTTGCGCGCTTCTTGTTCCTTTGAACAGAACAATTGTCATTCCTTTTTGTGCGCCTATTGTTCTTTTGAACGGAACTATTGTTGTTCCTTTTGTGCGCTTGTTGTTCCTTTGAACAGAACAATTGCCATTCCTTTTTGTGCGTATGTTGTTCTTTTGAACGGAACAATTGTTGTTCCTTTTGCATGCTTTTTGTTCCTTTGAACGGAATAATTTTCGTTCCCTTTTGCGTGCTTGTTTTTCCTTTGAACCAAACAATTGCTATTCCTTTTGCGCACTTGTTGTTCCTTTGAATGAAACAATTGTCGTTCCTTCCCTACATTGCTGATAGAATTCTAAACCATTCATTTGGGGTACAACTTTCACCAAATAATTTTCACCAACATTATTTTCTAACGATCTATCATTATTTTGTGGACTATCTCCCATACCTTATCAAATTGTTTTTTTGGATTACTTTCTTCGAAATATCTTAAACCTTGTTCATAACATGTAACCACCATAATTCGTTTCTTTTCCCTTATACATACAAATACACTTAAATGATAGCTTGCCCTTATAATTAGTAAGGAGTCTGAGGCACACTTTTACTTGGCATCCTTACACTTCTTTACGCCATCCCTTACTCTTAAGGAGTAGATGAGCCTCCCTTCATACAATTAAAAAAAAAAAAAAATTAATAAAATTTCTTTCTTTTCCCACAAAGAATAGGGGGTCTCATCACGAGCCAACCTACCATGATCATTGAATACGAACCTAAGTGACATTCCCATTATGGCTACCACACCAGGGCAATGGCCTTTGACATTTTTCTTTTGTCAAAGGACAAGAGGTCTCATCACGAGCTGACTTGTTCACTTAAGTTACACTCTAGTGAGTGGCATTATCACCATCTGGCTACCAAACTAGGATAATGGTCTTTTTTTTAGGGAAAAATTTAAATAAAATTCTAAAAACAAAATAAAATAAAATAATTTTTTTCAAAAAGAATAGGGGGTCTCATCACGAGCCAACCTACCACGATCATAGGATAATAACCTAAGTGAAATTCCCAGTATGGCTACCACACTAAGGCAATGGCCTTTGACATTTTCTCGTCAAAGGACAAGGGGTCTCATCACGAGCCAGCTTGTTCACCTAAGTTACAATCTAGTGAGTGGCATTATCACCATCTAGCTACCAAACCAGGATAATGGTCTTTTCAGAAAAAGACGATTCAAATAATCAGGGATACAGGCTCATCTAAGGGTTAAAAGGCAACCTTGTCGAGGCTATGGACGCTTGCTGGCAATAGTGGCTCTGCCTGTGGTATGGAAGTTTACCTTAAACTCCAAGTTTTTGCGTGTCTCTAGATTTCCTTCACTCGATAACGAGGCTATCATTTCGGTTGTATTCAATAAAACGGAAAAGACACAACATTATGATATGTGGGATATTATTTAAATGAACAGATTTAATTTATTCGACGTATGTATACTTAAAGAATTCTTTTGAGTATAGGTATATTTCAATTCGACAAAAGAGGACTAACGTTTAATGATTACCGTTAAAATATGTTGTTTGAAAATAAATCATTGATCCCCATTGGCGGCGGCAGTACAATCATTACTTCTCACCATCAATACCTACACTCATTACTTTCCCCTACGCTGACGGCCGAGGTTGACCTTTATATTAATGAGGGGAGTAGATGCTCGACACGCTTCTTGACAAAGATAGTAATGATTGTAATAAATATCCACATTTGTGAACATTTGTTGTCTCTGATATTTGATATTTTCGGTAATTTTTCCTCTGAGTTGGTCTAACCAATTCTGCTACCAGGAACGATAGTCATCCACATTTTCTCACAAAATGGGTGGTAGAGGTGTGCGCAGAGAGCCAACTTTACTACAGGTTATAGAGAAAGAAAGAGATATCCTGCACTAGCTGGGGTGGACGAAGTACTTCAACCATCCACAAGGATATGACACCAATGTCACACTTGAATTCTTTCAGAATCTGCAGGGAGAAGTCTCTATGGTGCGAGGCATACAAATCTCAGTCACCCCAGAAATCTTAGCAGAGGTCAGAGGCCTCCCTAACATGGGCATTCAGTGGACAGGAAGATACACAACACTGAAGGAAGCTATGGAAACTTTCACAGACCCTGGGGAATAATTGGATAAGAAATGAAAAGGACTTAATCCCAATACCCTCAGAGAACCATGGAAGGAACTAGCAGGGATAATTTAGCGATACATTACCTGTGATGGATGATATGACATAATTTGACCTTGCCACCTCAAATTGTTGGCAACCTTAAAACAACGGTTAATACTTAATCTACCCTTCTTTATGAATTCCATATTACATGAGGCTGCCTTAAGAACACAAAAATCCAAGGAACCTATTACTGTTATCAGTCACCACATATTAGTTAAACTGAAAACAAATAAAGCACTGATTCAAACTCAATTGACCTGGGATAACCTGATTGAGGCTAATAGACCTCCACAACTAGAGTAGCCTAAATTATTCCATGAAAACCCACCACAAGAAATTCAAGATAGACAGGTAGAGGAGACTACTGCCCCAAACATAAATCCCATCTCCTCAAACCGAAGCTGAGGCAGACCCTGCCCAAATCACAAAGGCCTAGAACTCACAGACACAACCATTAACGTAAAAGAGGAAGAGAGCAACAACTACCCCTAAAACCATCATTCAGATAAGGAGAAGAAGCAGACGAATTCAGGAAACAACTGAAGCAATTCAGGGTACAACAGAACAACCTGAAGAACTTCAAAATTCTACCTAACAGTCTCCACAGGAGAATGTTCAAGAAATTGACAAGTAGAACATACCTCACAAAGGAATGATCAGGAAGACACCCAACCAACATTGGAGCATCTGACAGAACAATGTTTGAAGATCTATGAGGCAGAAATAGCCCAAGTTTTGGGAAGCTTGGGAACCTCAATTGATAAGGGCACAAATAATCCAGAAAAATGCCCAGAACAAGCCTCCTCTTCAAAACCAGATGAATATTTTCCTAATATTGAAATGTCCTTTCCAGAGGACACAGCACAGGAAGAACTTCATTTTGAAACAAGAATCCCTCTTGGACAGGCAGAACATTTGGAAGGAACAGAGGATCAACCATATTCTCTCCAGAATGAAGAAGACCTTGAGACCTCTCACAAGCAAAAATCAGCCAAGAAAATTAGAAAGTTAAAAAAAGAAAACAAATTGTTGAAGAAAAAGGCTAAGAAGGTTGAAGTATTAAAGCAGAAGGTGGGTAAACTCAAGGAGATTATTAAGGAATTGAGGAAACAGTCAGAACAAGAAGATAAGGCCCATAGAAGAAAGAAAAACAAAAGGGTCATAGTGCAAGGAATAAATCCTCTTCCTAAAGAAGCAGTCAGTACAAATTCTGTAGGGATACAGACAGACCCTGAGGAAATAGTAGTAGAAGAAACAGTAGCTTAGAATGAGGAAGTAATTCCTTTAGAAAAGTAAGAAAATATGACAGCTACAGAAGAAATTGATGCTAAGGTGTAGACAGACACCCTGGTATTAGAGGAAATAGCTCAACTCCTTGAGAAAAATGCTACCATAAGGAGATTGGAGGAAGAATTTATGCAGTCTCAACAAACCCTGGTTCAAAACAGAAATGAATTACTGACTATGGTAGAGCACTAGACACTCCAGTCCTAGAAATATAGTGCTCTTGTGGACAGACTGGAAGCAGAGCTTACACAGTCCTAGCAAGAATTAATTCAATCTAGATAATAGATGGGCGCTATGGAAGAATACCAAGCATCCCAATCTCAAGCACAGGGTATCACCATTGATAAACTAAAAGAAGAGCTCACACAGGCCCAACGAGCATTGGCTCATCACGAAGATGAGATGGTCACTAGGGTTGAACATCAAAATATTGTTAAACAACTGAAGGACATGATAGAAATAGAGAGTGAGACCTATCTCTCACTCACCAGAGCCCAAGCGAAGGTAAAAAAGGTGCAAACCCAATTGGAAAAAGATTTGGAGAAAATCAAAGACATTTGTGATGTCTACTCTGATGCTATTAATTCCAGAGCCCCTGCCACCAATTACACTTTATTCTTGCTAGAACAATATATGTTATTGAGAGTGAAGGCCATCAGAGTAGGTAAAACTATTTCATTTTCCACTGTGCCTGAGTTTATTTCATGTTTCAGAGAGCAGGACGAAAAGGTACAATACTTTTTATGTGAGTTGTACTTTCATAATTTCATTCTTGAAGAAGAAAGGGAAGATAACCCTGACCCATTCATAGGTGACATACAATTTCAGGCATTTCTATCATTTACTCAGAACCAATTTAGATGGGGTAAATCTCATAAAACCTTATTAAAGAGGGGAACTGGGCTAGATCTTTGGGTTAGGGGAGAGCCTCCAAAATCCTTTCCAGCCATTATGCAGCATAAAAATTTTATGAAAAGAGGGGGGGGCTCAGACTCCTTAGCCCCTATCCATCTACAGGTTATATGTTTAGGTATCACTCATTTTAGAGAGCTTAAGGAAGAAGCCCTTTCTTCTTCTAAACTGAGATGGGATGCATCCTCCAGTGAAGTAAAGAGTAGGGAACCCTTTGGGTACAAGAATTTCTTTGCAGCCACCTTCAGAATAGAAAGGTATTCCCGATTTCTCCAAGAGGAAGGACCTTATTGGATTGGGTGTAGATATAATCCCCCTATCATCTAGTTTCCTCTAGAGAGTTACCAAAGAGATTATCAAATTAATAAGAAAAAGGAGGATGTTGCTTTTGGAGAACTCAAAAGAAGCAATGGGTTGAGAAGACCTGGTGAACCAACCTTTCCACCTTACAACATTATTGTTTTACATGTAAGATCTCATCTAGCATGAGGAAATGCAAGAAGGTAAGATGGGGGGTATGTTAGGTTATGAAAAAGGTATAAATATCTTCCTTTTTCCTAAATTTCATGATATCATCTTCATTGACTTTTCGGTTATTTATGAGCAAATAGAATAGAAAATGAATAATATACTCTTTTGCGTTATTGATAAAGTTAGATTACATAGATCCTAAAATATGATTGTAATTGTCTGGTTTTATTACAGGATTAGTTAAATATTGTCAAACCCAAGATAGAAAAGGAAATATTGAAGATGCACAAGCTATTGGAGGTTGAGGACTGTATGGCGCAAGGCAGTTTTAAAGATGATTGAGTTTCTTATATTGTAACTTTATAATAGTAAAGAAATCCTGAGGATCTCTCGATCCTTAGGATAGCTTAATTTACCCAAATTATTGTAATATGTAAGGGGTAAATAGATCTTGAAAAGATAGAGAAGAATTGCATCCAAGAACTCATAACTTAGAATTGCTATGCGTTAGCAGTTTTTGTAAAATGTTGTACCATCTATGAAATTAATAAAATCTTTGAGTGGTTTTACCATTTATATATACTGAATTTCAAATAGCAGTGCTTCTACGGACCAAGGGCCCAGTCTGAAGGAGCTATTGTTCGACCTGTACTTGTATCAGTTCAATTTCTATTTTGTGATTCAATTATCTTTTACAATAGTTAAATGAATGCATAAGTGTGGTGATGATTTCATGTCAATTGCAAGAGATAGATGTTTCCTGAAGCATTAGATGATTGTTGTTCCAATTCCTATTACTGAGATTTGATGTGTGACAGTTCCTCATAAGTTCACACTTGTTGTTCCTTTTACTTAGTTTACAATTGTTGTTCATTTCACTTAGTTTACAATTGATGTTCCTTTCTGTTAAAATATAGTTGTTATTTATTTCAATAGAATTACGATTGTTGTCTCTTTTAAATTAGATTACAATTTCCATTTCTTTCCATAGATAGAGTAATTCGCCTTTTCCTTTCCAGCAATTTGATTCATAATAATAATCAATTCTGCAAGTCTGTACTTAGATTCAATTATTTCTCTTAAAATGAATTCAATAGATTAATTAGTTCTTTTCCATTGCACATATTTAGATTTCAATTCCTAGAATCTTTAATGAATGTTCGAGGAAATTGATTGTTG